>JBBPBX010057702.1:0-22340 GCA_038048925.1 Garcialebias charrua
TCCGGAGCCGGGTCCCGGCGCGCGCCGGAGCTCCTCGCCTTACCACTGGGACAGACCGGTCGTCTCGGCCTCGCTACCGATGGGTCGCGGCCCGGGCCCGGAGGCTGGACGAGCGGACGCCCGCTCGAGCGCCACCGGCCTTGCCCGGTCGCTGGAGGTGAGCCCGCGTGCGATGGAGAACCTAGCTACCGAGGCCAACGGACGAACCGTCGGGCCGGTAGAGCCTCCACGAGGACGGGCCGCGTTTGCTTGTCGGTCAAAGGGGACTGGAGGACGAGGCCCCAGCTCCGCCGCAGGGCGTGGAGCCGGGCGCCGACTGGGAAGCTCCAGGGAGCTGGAGAACCTGACTGCCGAGGCCGTCGGACGGACCGGTCCGCGGGTAGAGCCTCCGGCACAGGGTCGCTCGGGGTTCCATCGCGTCGGAAATGAGCTCACCTGCGCGGTCTACCAGGCTACCGAGTCCGTAGGACGCACCGTTTTCGGGATAGAGCCAGCGGAAGGTCCCCGGCGCGCGCCGGAGCTCCGCTGAGAACCAGGGGGACTGATGCTGAGAGGAAACCCCACCGCAGGGCTCCCTGCCTGGGCACGCGATGACGAGCTGGACCCCGGAGGGTCTGGCGGACCGGTACCGGCTCCGGACGAGGCGGTCCGGGGTTCCCACGTTGGGCGTTGCGTGGGAAATTAATAACCGCGCCCGCGGTCTACAGACGAAAAGTCCGCCAGACGCTTCGTTTTCCGGATAAAGCCATCCGAAGGTCCCCGGCGCGCGCCGGAGCTCCACTGAGAACCAGGCCGGCCATCGCTGCTCAGAAGCCCCAGAACGAGGCTCCATTGCTGGGTACACGAACCAGAAAGGCCCCCGGGGCGCCCTGGAGGTCCGCTCTGGACCGACGGAACCATGTACCAGGGCAGAAACATCGTGCCCAAGGTCGGTAACGACGAGGCGGACGCACTCGTCGCTCCGACATGGCCGGCCGAGCTCCACAAAACCAGATAATCGCGTTTAAAGGTGCGCCGAAACCTTCCAAAACCCACAGAAACTCAGCAAAAGTCGGATCGGGCAGTCAGGGAACTCCCTTGGCATCCCTGGAGGTCAAACACTTAGTGCATGGAGAGAAAAATTTAAGCGGATTTTTTCTAAGTGTCTTAAAAACTGGGTTTCTGAAATCGTTCCGGTGGGTGTTTTCAGGGTTGGCCAAACCTCCCCTGAGAAACGTCAAAAACAGGCAAATTCTTCAAAAGGTCTCCTGAAAAAACGTCTAAAATGCACGTTTGACGTTAAGTAGAGAAAACCCCTGCCTGAGAAACATCAAAATTTTCAGACGTTTTTTCAGGCCAAGGGTTCGTCGATTTCGTCGATTTTCAAACGACCGTATCTCGGCCAATTTTGGGGCTAGAAGGAAACCGAGCAGGCCGAATTGAAGCTCTCGGTCTGTAGATGCGGAATAACGTCGAGTTTTACGTCCTAGCTCAATTTTTCACCGAGTTATGGACGTTTGAAATCGGGTCAAAAAACACCCGTTTTTCGCCGTTTTTGGCCTACGAACGCCCGTATCTCTCTCAATTTTCGGTCTAACGGAAATCCGAGCAGGCCGAATTAAAGGTCTGGGTCTGGCGGTGCGGATGGGTGTCGAGCTGCTTGGTCTAGCTCGTCGTACGGCAGAGATACGGCCGTTTGAAAAATAGTTGATTTTCGACTGCTTTTTAAACGCCCGTATCTCGCCCGCCGTTCGTGCTACGGGGAAACCGAGGGTCGGGTTGGAACGGGCTCAGTCCGTAGATGCGGAAAAATACCAAGTTTTATGCCGTAGCTCCATTTTAAAATCGGAGGGTGCCGCTCGTTTTGCCCGTTTTTCGACTTTAAACGCCCGTATCTCTCTCAATTTTTGTGCTATCGTAAAAAGGAGCATATCAAATTAAAGGTCTCGGTCTGGCGATGCAGAAAAACGGCATGGTTTATGGTGTAGCCCGTCGGATGGCAGAGATACGGCCGCTTGAAAAATAGTTGTTTTACCTCGGACTTTCATACGCCCGTATCTCGCCCGCCGTTGGTGCTACGGGGAAGCCGACCGTCGGCTTTGGATCCAATAGGTCCGTAGATGCGGAAAAATGTCAAGCATTACGCCGTAGCTCAATTTTTCACGAAGTTGTGGCCGTTTGACAACGGACCTTTAGACGCCCGTATCTCGCCCGCCGTTCGTGCTACGGGGAAACCGAGGGTCGGGTTGGAACGGGCTCAGTCCGTAGATGTGAATAGAGGTCAAGTTTTATGCCGTAGCTCCATTTTAAAATCGGAGGGTGGGCCTCGTATGCGGACAATACGGCAGGCGCAGCGGCTCGTCCATCCGCATATATCTCAGGCTAGGAAGGGCGTAGAGACGCGGTTCTCGCTGCGTTGGAAAGCTCTCGCTCTCGAGCCCCAGAAAAAGGCATCACACGACAGCTTGGGTCACCCGTATGGGTACCGGAGCCATGAGGCGCCGCTGGCGTAAGTCGAGGACCACCTGTAATTTCAAAACGCTAACTTGGGCTAGGAACGTGCTAAAAATACGGGGCTTGCATCGTTGCGAAGGTCTCGGCGAGACCTTCGCAACGATCCTAGGCAGGTGTTTCTGGCACTTTCCTAGCCCCGGGGAACCACCGTTGAAGGTGCCCCGGGCGGCTGGTTTACACCTCCGGGAAGCAGACTCCTGTACTCGGACACGCTACGCGCCATCCCGGCCTCCTCATCTCTGGAGCTCTGCCACCTCCAGGACCAGCGCCCACCGTTCATAGCTCCTGCGTCCGACGGAGGCTCTCCTGCCCGGACACGCGTCGCGCCAACCCGGCCTACTCATCTCTGGAGCTCTGCCACCTCCAGGACCAGCGCCCACCGTTCACAGCTCGTGCGTCCGACAGAGTGTCTCCTGCTCGGACACGCTCCGTGCCAACCCGGCCTCCTCATCTCTGGAGCTCTGCCACCTCCAGGACCAGCGCCCACCGTTCACAGTGCGTGCGTCCGACAGAGTGTCTCCTGCTCGGACACGCTCCGCGCCAACCCGGCCTCCTCATCTCTGGAGCTCTGCCACCTCCAGGACCAGCGCCCACCGTTCACAGCTCGTGCGTCCGACAGAGTCTCTCCTGCTCGGACACGCGTCGCGCCAACCCGGCCTCCTCATCTCTGGAGCTCTGCCACCTCCAGGATGAACGCCCACAGTTCACAGCTCGTGCGTCCGACAGAGACTCTCCTGCTCGGACACGCTCCGTGCCAACCCGGCCTCCTCATCTCTGGAGCTCTGCCACCTCCAGGACCAGCGCCCACCGTTCACAGCTCGTGCGTCCGACAGAGTGTCTCCTGCTCGGACACGCTCCGTGCCAACCCGGCCTCCTCATCTCTGGAGCTCTGCCACCTCCAGGACCAGCGCCCACCGTTCACAGCTCGTGCGTCCGACAGAGTGTCTCCTGCTCGGACACGCTCCGCGCCAACCCGGCCTCCTCATCTCTGGAGCTCTGCCACCTCCAGGACCAGCGCCCACCGTTCACAGCTCGTGCGTCCGACGGAGGCTCTCCTGCTCGGACACGCTCCGCGCCAACCCGGCCTCCTCATCTCTGGAGCTCTGCCACCTCCAGGACCAGCGCCCACCGTTCACAGCTCGTGCGTCCGACAGAGTGTCTCCTGCTCGGACACGCTCCGCGCCAACCCGGCCTCCTCATCTCTGGAGCTCTGCCACCTCCAGGACCAGCGCCCACCGTTCACAGCTCGTGCGTCCGACAGAGTGTCTCCTGCTCGGACACGCGTCGCGCCAACCCGGCCTCCTCATCTCTGGAGCTCTGCCACCTCCAGGATTGACGCCCACAGTTCACAGCTCGTGCGTCCGACAGAGACTCTCCTGCTCGGACACGCTCCGTGCCAACCCGGCCTCCTCATCTCTGGAGCTCTGCCACCTCCAGGACCAGCGCCCACCGTTCACAGCTCGTGCGTCCGACAGAGTGTCTCCTGCTCGGACACGCTCCGTGCCAACCCGGCCTCCTCATCTCTGGAGCTCTGCCACCTCCAGGACCAGCGCCCACCGTTCACAGTGCGTGCGTCCGACAGAGTGTCTCCTGCTCGGACACGCTCCGCGCCAACCCGGCCTCCTCATCTCTGGAGCTCTGCCACCTCCAGGACCAGCGCCCACCGTTCATAGCTCCTGCGTCCGACGGAGGCTCTCCTGCCCGGACACGCGTCGCGCCAACCCGGCCTCCTCATCTCTGGAGCTCTGCCACCTCCAGGACCAGCGCCCACCGTTCACAGCTCGTGCGTCCGACAGAGTGTCTCCTGCTCGGACACGCTCCGTGCCAACCCGGCCTCCTCATCTCTGGAGCTCTGCCACCTCCAGGACCAGCGCCCACCGTTCACAGCGCGTGCGTCCGACAGAGTGTCTCCTGCTCGGACACGCTCCGCGCCAACCCGGCCTCCTCATCTCTGGAGCTCTGCCACCTCCAGGACCAGCGCCCACGTTCACAGCTCGTGCGTCCGACAGAGGCTCTCCTGCTCGGACACGCGTCGCGCCAACCCGGCCTCCTCATCTCTGGAGCTCTGCCACCTCCAGGATGACGCCCACAGTTCACAGCTCGTGCGTCCGACAGAGACTCTCCTGCTCGGACACGCTCCGCGCCAACCCGGCCTCCTCATCTCTGGAGCTCTGCCACCTCCAGGATGAACGCCCAAAGTTCACAGCTCGTGCGTCCGACAGAGACTCTCCTGCTCGGACACGCTCCGTGCCAACCCGGCCTCCTCATCTCTGGAGCTCTGCCACCTCCAGGACCAGCGCCCACCGTTCACAGCTCGTGCGTCCGACAGAGTGTCTCCTGCTCGGACACGCTCCGTGCCAACCCGGCCTCCTCATCTCTGGAGCTCTGCCACCTCCAGGACCAGCGCCCACCGTTCACAGTGCGTGCGTCCGACAGAGTGTCTCCTGCTCGGACACGCTCCGCGCCAACCCGGCCTCCTCATCTCTGGAGCTCTGCCACCTCCAGGACCAGCGCCCAACGTTCACAGCTCGTGCGTCCGACAGAGTGTCTCCTGCTCGGACACGCGTCGCGCCAACCCGGCCTCCTCATCTCTGGAGCTCTGCCACCTCCAGGATTGACGCCCACAGTTCACAGCTCGTGCGTCCGACAGAGACTCTCCTGCTCGGACACGCTCCGTGCCAACCCGGCCTCCTCATCTCTGGAGCTCTGCCACCTCCAGGATGAACACCCAACGTTCACAGCTCGTGCGTCCGACAGAGACTCTCCTGCTGGGACACGCTCCGTGCCAACCCGGCCTCCTCATCTCTGGAGCTCTGCCACCTCCAGGACCAGCGCCCACCGTTCACAGCTCGTGCGTCCGACAGAGTGTCTCCTGCTCGGACACGCTCCGTGCCAACCCGGCCTCCTCATCTCTGGAGCTCTGCCACCTCCAGGACCAGCGCCCACCGTTCACAGCTCGTGCGTCCGACAGAGTGTCTCCTGCTCGGACACGCTCCGCGCCAACCCGGCCTCCTCATCTCTGGAGCTCTGCCACCTCCAGGACCAGCGCCCACCGTTCACAGCTCGTGCGTCCGACAGAGTGTCTCCTGCTCGGACACGCTCCGTGCCAACCCGGCCTCCTCATCTCTGGAGCTCTGCCACCTCCAGGACCAGCGCCCACCGTTCACAGTGCGTGCGTCCGACAGAGTGTCTCCTGCTCGGACACGCTCCGCGCCAACCCGGCCTCCTCATCTCTGGAGCTCTGCCACCTCCAGGACCAGCGCCCACCGTTCACAGCTCGTGCGTCCGACAGAGTGTCTCCTGCTCGGACACGCGTCGCGCCAACCCGGCCTCCTCATCTCTGGAGCTCTGCCACCTCCAGGATTGACGCCCACAGTTCACAGCTCGTGCGTCCGACAGAGACTCTCCTGCTCGGACACGCTCCGTGCCAACCCGGCCTCCTCATCTCTGGAGCTCTGCCACCTCCAGGATGAACGCCCAACGTTCACAGCTCGTGCGTCCGACAGAGACTCTCCTGCTCGGACACGCTCCGTGCCAACCCGGCCTCCTCATCTCTGGAGCTCTGCCACCTCCAGGACCAGCGCCCACCGTTCACAGCTCGTGCGTCCGACAGAGTGTCTCCTGCTCGGACACGCTCCGTGCCAACCCGGCCTCCTCATCTCTGGAGCTCTGCCACCTCCAGGACCAGCGCCCACCGTTCACAGTGCGTGCGTCCGACAGAGTGTCTCCTGCTCGGACACGCTCCGCGCCAACCCGGCCTCCTCATCTCTGGAGCTCTGCCACCTCCAGGACCAGCGCCCAACGTTCACAGCTCGTGCGTCCGACAGAGTGTCTCCTGCTCGGACACGCGTCGCGCCAACCCGGCCTCCTCATCTCTGGAGCTCTGCCACCTCCAGGATTGACGCCCACAGTTCACAGCTCGTGCGTCCGACAGAGACTCTCCTGCTCGGACACGCTCCGTGCCAACCCGGCCTCCTCATCTCTGGAGCTCTGCCACCTCCAGGATGAACGCCCAACGTTCACAGCTCGTGCGTCCGACAGAGACTCTCCTGCTCGGACACGCTCCGTGCCAACCCGGCCTCCTCATCTCTGGAGCTCTGCCACCTCCAGGACCAGCGCCCACCGTTCACAGCTCGTGCGTCCGACAGAGTGTCTCCTGCTCGGACACGCTCCGTGCCAACCCGGCCTCCTCATCTCTGGAGCTCTGCCACCTCCAGGACCAGCGCCCACCGTTCACAGTGCGTGCGTCCGACAGAGTGTCTCCTGCTCGGACACGCTCCGCGCCAACCCGGCCTCCTCATCTCTGGAGCTCTGCCACCTCCAGGACCAGCGCCCACCGTTCATAGCTCCTGCGTCCGACGGAGGCTCTCCTGCCCGGACACGCGTCGCGCCAACCCGGCCTCCTCATCTCTGGAGCTCTGCCACCTCCAGGACCAGCGCCCACCGTTCACAGCTCGTGCGTCCGACAGAGTGTCTCCTGCTCGGACACGCTCCGTGCCAACCCGGCCTCCTCATCTCTGGAGCTCTGCCACCTCCAGGACCAGCGCCCACCGTTCACAGTGCGTGCGTCCGACAGAGTGTCTCCTGCTCGGACACGCTCCGCGCCAACCCGGCCTCCTCATCTCTGGAGCTCTGCCACCTCCAGGACCAGCGCCCACCGTTCACAGCTCGTGCGTCCGACAGAGTGTCTCCTGCTCGGACACGCGTCGCGCCAACCCGGCCTCCTCATCTCTGGAGCTCTGCCACCTCCAGGATTGACGCCCACAGTTCACAGCTCGTGCGTCCGACAGAGACTCTCCTGCTCGGACACGCTCCGTGCCAACCCGGCCTCCTCATCTCTGGAGCTCTGCCACCTCCAGGATGAACGCCCAACGTTCACAGCTCGTGCGTCCGACAGAGACTCTCCTGCTCGGACACGCTCCGTGCCAACCCGGCCTCCTCATCTCTGGAGCTCTGCCACCTCCAGGACCAGCGCCCACCGTTCACAGCTCGTGCGTCCGACAGAGTGTCTCCTGCTCGGACACGCTCCGTGCCAACCCGGCCTCCTCATCTCTGGAGCTCTGCCACCTCCAGGACCAGCGCCCACCGTTCACAGTGCGTGCGTCCGACAGAGTGTCTCCTGCTCGGACACGCTGCGCGCCAACCCGGCCTCCTCATCTCTGGAGCTCTGCCACCTCCAGGACCAGCGCCCAACGTTCACAGCTCGTGCGTCCGACAGAGTGTCTCCTGCTCGGACACGCGTCGCGCCAACCCGGCCTCCTCATCTCTGGAGCTCTGCCACCTCCAGGATTGACGCCCACAGTTCACAGCTCGTGCGTCCGACAGAGACTCTCCTGCTCGGACACGCTCCGTGCCAACCCGGCCTCCTCATCTCTGGAGCTCTGCCACCTCCAGGATGAACACCCAACGTTCACAGCTCGTGCGTCCGACAGAGACTCTCCTGCTCGGACACGCTCCGTGCCAACCCGGCCTCCTCATCTCTGGAGCTCTGCCACCTCCAGGACCAGCGCCCACCGTTCACAGCTCGTGCGTCCGACAGAGTGTCTCCTGCTCGGACACGCTCCGTGCCAACCCGGCCTCCTCATCTCTGGAGCTCTGCCACCTCCAGGACCAGCGCCCACCGTTCACAGCTCGTGCGTCCGACAGAGTGTCTCCTGCTCGGACACGCGTCGCGCCAACCCGGCCTCCTCATCTCTGGAGCTCTGCCACCTCCAGGATTGACGCCCACAGTTCACAGCTCGTGCGTCCGACAGAGACTCTCCTGCTCGGACACGCTCCGTGCCAACCCGGCCTCCTCATCTCTGGAGCTCTGCCACCTCCAGGATGAACACCCAACGTTCACAGCTCGTGCGTCCGACAGAGACTCTCCTGCTCGGACACGCTCCGTGCCAACCCGGCCTCCTCATCTCTGGAGCTCTGCCACCTCCAGGACCAGCGCCCACCGTTCACAGCTCGTGCGTCCGACAGAGTGTCTCCTGCTCGGACACGCTCCGTGCCAACCCGGCCTCCTCATCTCTGGAGCTCTGCCACCTCCAGGACCAGCGCCCACCGTTCACAGTGCGTGCGTCCGACAGAGTGTCTCCTGCTCGGACACGCTCCGCGCCAACCCGGCCTCCTCATCTCTGGAGCTCTGCCACCTCCAGGACCAGCGCCCACCGTTCATAGCTCCTGCGTCCGACGGAGGCTCTCCTGCCCGGACACGCGTCGCGCCAACCCGGCCTCCTCATCTCTGGAGCTCTGCCACCTCCAGGACCAGCGCCCACCGTTCACAGCTCGTGCGTCCGACAGAGTGTCTCCTGCTCGGACACGCTCCGTGCCAACCCGGCCTCCTCATCTCTGGAGCTCTGCCACCTCCAGGACCAGCGCCCACCGTTCACAGTGCGTGCGTCCGACAGAGTGTCTCCTGCTCGGACACGCTCCGCGCCAACCCGGCCTCCTCATCTCTGGAGCTCTGCCACCTCCAGGACCAGCGCCCACCGTTCACAGCTCGTGCGTCCGACAGAGTGTCTCCTGCTCGGACACGCGTCGCGCCAACCCGGCCTCCTCATCTCTGGAGCTCTGCCACCTCCAGGATTGACGCCCACAGTTCACAGCTCGTGCGTCCGACAGAGACTCTCCTGCTCGGACACGCTCCGTGCCAACCCGGCCTCCTCATCTCTGGAGCTCTGCCACCTCCAGGATGAACGCCCAACGTTCACAGCTCGTGCGTCCGACAGAGACTCTCCTGCTCGGACACGCTCCGTGCCAACCCGGCCTCCTCATCTCTGGAGCTCTGCCACCTCCAGGACCAGCGCCCACCGTTCACAGCTCGTGCGTCCGACAGAGTGTCTCCTGCTCGGACACGCTCCGTGCCAACCCGGCCTCCTCATCTCTGGAGCTCTGCCACCTCCAGGACCAGCGCCCACCGTTCACAGTGCGTGCGTCCGACAGAGTGTCTCCTGCTCGGACACGCTCCGCGCCAACCCGGCCTCCTCATCTCTGGAGCTCTGCCACCTCCAGGACCAGCGCCCAACGTTCACAGCTCGTGCGTCCGACAGAGTGTCTCCTGCTCGGACACGCGTCGCGCCAACCCGGCCTCCTCATCTCTGGAGCTCTGCCACCTCCAGGATTGACGCCCACAGTTCACAGCTCGTGCGTCCGACAGAGACTCTCCTGCTCGGACACGCTCCGTGCCAACCCGGCCTCCTCATCTCTGGAGCTCTGCCACCTCCAGGATGAACACCCAACGTTCACAGCTCGTGCGTCCGACAGAGACTCTCCTGCTGGGACACGCTCCGTGCCAACCCGGCCTCCTCATCTCTGGAGCTCTGCCACCTCCAGGACCAGCGCCCACCGTTCACAGCTCGTGCGTCCGACAGAGTGTCTCCTGCTCGGACACGCTCCGTGCCAACCCGGCCTCCTCATCTCTGGAGCTCTGCCACCTCCAGGACCAGCGCCCACCGTTCACAGCTCGTGCGTCCGACAGAGTGTCTCCTGCTCGGACACGCTCCGTGCCAACCCGGCCTCCTCATCTCTGGAGCTCTGCCACCTCCAGGACCAGCGCCCACCGTTCACAGCTCGTGCGTCCGACAGAGTGTCTCCTGCTCGGACACGCTCCGCGCCAACCCGGCCTCCTCATCTCTGGAGCTCTGCCACCTCCAGGACCAGCGCCCACCGTTCACAGCTCGTGCGTCCGACAGAGTGTCTCCTGCTCGGACACGCTCCGCGCCAACCCGGCCTCCTCATCTCTGGAGCTCTGCCACCTCCAGGACCAGCGCCCACCGTTCACAGCTCGTGCGTCCGACAGAGGCTCTCCTGCTCGGACACGCGTCGCGCCAACCCGGCCTCCTCATCTCTGGAGCTCTGCCACCTCCAGGATTGACGCCCACAGTTCACAGCTCGTGCGTCCGACAGAGACTCTCCTGCTCGGACACGCTCCGTGCCAACCCGGCCTCCTCATCTCTGGAGCTCTGCCACCTCCAGGATGAACGCCCAACGTTCACAGCTCCTGCGTCCGACGGAGGCTCTCCTGCCCGGACACGCGTCGCGCCAACCCGGCCTCCTCATCTCTGGAGCTCTGCCACCTCCAGAACCTCGAGCACCAGCCGATCCTGCTTACCCACACTTAAGCACCCTCCCTGGGTTAAGACAAGCTATCTGCGCCACCCAGACCTCCGTGGTCCTGGTGCTCCAACCAAAAACTTGGAACTCTCCATGGTGCTGGTGGTCCTGGTGCTCCAACCAAGTTCACCGGAGAGCCAGGGGGGCTACAGTATAGCCCCCCCAGCTTGGGTCACCCATCAACGCTCACTGTACGCCCGTTTTTCGACCTTTAAACGCCCGTATCTCTCTCAATTTTTGTGCTATCGCAAAATCGAGCATACCAAATGAAAGGTCTCGGCCTGGGGATGCAGGAAAATGGCCTGATTTATGGTGTAGTCCCTCGGATGGCAGAGATACGGCCGCTTGAAAAATAGTTGTTTTACCTCGGACTTTCATACGCCCGTATCTCGCCCGCCGTTGGTGCTACGGGGACGCCGACCGTCGGCTTTGGATCGGATAGGTCCGTAGATGCGAATAGAGGTCAAGCTTTTTGCCGTAGCTCAATTTTTCATAAAGTTATGGCCGTTTGACAACGGACCTTTAGACGCCCGTATCTCGCCCGCCGTCGGTGCTACGGGGACGCCGACCGTCGGGTTTGAATCGTCTCGATCCGTAGATGTGAATAGAGGTCAAGCTGAGCCTCGTAGCTCAATTTTATGACAGGCCGGACTCGCGGTTCTCTTTTACCCAGGAACGGTGGCCGGATCCTGGGTAGATGGGATCGCTGTATGTGGTCCACTGGAGCTAACTTCAGACGGCCGTAGATTCTTCAATTTTAAAGCTACAGAAATTTCGAGGGCACCGTTGGAAAGGCCTCGGCGAGCCGGTTCAGATGATGCCGGGCTGCACCCCGTAGCTCCGCTCTGGGACGAGCTACGACCGGTTGAAAGTACGGCGTAGTCCTGGCAAAACCTGGTAAACCCTGTATCTTTAAACGCCCGCCACGCTCTCGTTTTTCGAGCTACAGGCATTCCGAACGCACCGTTGGAATCGTGTCGGCGAGCCGGTTCGTGAGATGCCATGCCGCGCGCCGTAGCTCCATCCCGGGACGAGTTTTGGACGTGGACCAGAAGAACCGGACTCTGCCGAACGCAGAACCTTCAAGCGGCCGTAGCTCGGGCAATTTTTGACCTACGAACATGCCGGGCGCGCCGTTGGAAAGGTATCGGCGAGAGCTTTCCAACGATGTGACCCATGTCTGTCTGGGCCCTTCCTAGCCCCGGGTAAGCCCAGATACGCTCCTCCGGGGACCTGTCCAAGGCCCTGGACACTTCCCTGGGGACACCCTGGCCGTCTATCATGGGGCGCTGCCTCGGGGGGGACCCAGACCACACACCCACACCGCCGGACCCGGCTGCCACCCACCGTCTCCCCCCCACACCCAGGTGAACCTGCCCCGGGCGGCTGTTTCGCTCCTCCGGGGGACATGTCCCAGGCCCTGGACACTTCCCTGGGGACACCCTGGCCGTCTATCATGGTCCGATGCCTCGGGGGGGACCCAGACCATACACCCACACCGCCGGACCCGGCTGCCACCCACCGTGTGCCCTCCACACCCCGGAGAACCTGCCCCAGGAGGCCGATTCGCACCTCCTGGGACATGTCCCAGGGCCTGGACACTTCCCTGGGGACACCCTGGCCGTCTATCATGGTCCGATGCTTCGGGGGGGACCCAGACCATACACCCACACCGCCGGACCCGGCTGCCACCCACCGTGTGCCCCCCACACCCCGGAGAACCTGCCCCAGGCGGCCGATTCGCACCTCCTGGGACATGTCCCAGGGCCTGGACACTTCCCTGGGGACACCCTGGCCGTCTATCATGGTCCGATGCTTCGGGGGGGACCCAGACCATACACCCACACCGCCGGACCCGGCTGCCACCCACCGTGTGCCCCCCACACCCCGGAGAAGGTGCCCCGGGCGGCCGTTTCGCTCCTCCGGGGACATGTCCCAGGCCCTGGACACTTCCCTGGGGACACCCTGGCCGTCTATCATGGGGCGCTGCATAGGTGGGGACCCAGACCATACACCCATACCTCCAGACCCGGCGGCCACCCACCGTCTCCCCCGCCACACCCCGGAGAACCTGCCCCGGGCGGCCGATTCGCTCCTCCGGGGACATGTCCCAGGCCCTGGACACTTCCCTGGGGACACCCTGGCCGTCTATCATGGGGCGCTGCATAGGTGGGGACCCAGACCATACACCCATACCTCCAGACCCGGCGGCCACCCACCGTCTCCCCCGCCACACCCCGGAGAACCTGCCCCGGGCGGCCGATTCGCACCTCCGGGGACATGTCCCAGGCCCTGGACACTTCCCTGGGGACACCCTGGCCGTCTATCATGGTCCGATGCTTCGGGGGGGACCCAGACCATACACCCACACCGCCGGACCCGGCTGCCACCCACCGTGTGCCCTCCACACCCCGGAGAACCTGCCCCAGGAGGCCGATTCGCACCTCCTGGGACATGTCCCAGGGCCTGGACACTTCCCTGGGGACACCCTGGCCGTCTATCATGGTCCGATGCTTCGGGGGGGACCCAGACCATACACCCACACCGCCGGACCCGGCTGCCACCCACCGTGTGCCCCCCACACCCCGGAGAACCTGCCCCAGGCTGCCGTTTCGCTCCTCCGGGGACATGTCCCAGGCCCTGGACACTTCCCTGGGGACACCCTGGCCGTCTATCATGGGGCGCTGCATAGGTGGGGACCCAGACCATACACCCAGACCTCCAGACCCGGCGGCCACACACCGTCTCACCCCCCACACCCCGGAGAAGGTGCCCCGGGCGGCCGTTTCACTCCTCCGGGGACATGTCCCAGGCCCTGGACACTTCCCTGGGGACACCCTGGCCGTCTATCATGGGCCGATGCATAGGGGGGGACCCAGACCATACACCCATACCTCCAGACCCGGCGGCCACCCACCGTCTCCCCCCCACACCCCGGAGAACCTGCCCCGGGCGGCCGATTCGCTCCTCCGGGGACATGTCCCAGGCCCTGGACACTTCCCTGGGGACACCCTGGCCGTCTATCATGGGGCGCTGCATAGGTGGGGACCCAGACCATACACCCAGACCTCCAGACCCGGCGGCCACACACCGTCTCCCCCCACCCCGGAGAACCTGCCCCGGGCGGCCGATTCGCTCCTCCGGGGACATGTCCCAGGCCCTGGACACTTCCCTGGGGACACCCTGGCCGTCTATCATGGGGCGCTGCATAGGTGGGGACCCAGACCATACACCCAGACCTCCAGACCCGGCGGCCACACACCGTCTCACCCCCCACACCCCGGAGAAGGTGCCCCGGGCGGCCGTTTCACTCCTCCGGGGACATGTCCCAGGCCCTGGACACTTCCCTGGGGACACCCTGGCCGTCTATCATGGGGCGCTGCATAGGTGGGGACCCAGACCATACACCCATACCTCCAGACCCGGCGGCCACCCACCGTCTCCCCCCACACACCCCGGAGAACCTGCCCCGGGCGGCCGATTCGCTCCTCCGGGGACATGTCCCAGGCCCTGGACACTTCCCTGGGGACACCCTGGCCGTCTATCATGGGGCGCTGCATAGGTGGGGACCCAGACCATACACCCATACCTCCAGACCCGGCGGCCACCCACCGTCTCCCCCCACACACCCCGGAGAACCTGCCCCGGGCGGCCGATTCGCTCCTCCGGGGACATGTCCCAGGCCCTGGACACTTCCCTGGGGACACCCTGGCCGTCTATCATGGGGCGCTGCATAGGTGGGGACCCAGACCATACACCCAGACCTCCAGACCCGGCGGCCACACACCGTCTCACCCCCCACACCCCGGAGAAGGTGCCCCGGGCGGCCGTTTCACTCCTCCGGGGACATGTCCCAGGCCCTGGACACTTCCCTGGGGACACCCTGGCCGTCTATCATGGGGCGCTGCATAGGGGGGGACCCAGACCATACACCCAGACCTCCAGACCCGGCGGCCACACACCGTCTCACCCCCCACACCCCGGAGAAGGTGCCCCGGGCGGCCGTTTCACTCCTCCGGGGACATGTCCCAGGCCCTGGACACTTCCCTGGGGACACCCTGGCCGTCTATCATGGGGCGCTGCATAGGTGGGGACCCAGACCATACACCCAGACCTCCAGACCCGGCGGCCACCCACCGTCTCCCCCCCACACCCCGGAGAACCTGCCCCGGGCGGCCGTTTCACTCCTCCGGGGACATGTCCCAGGCCCTGGACACTTCCCTGGGGACACCCTGGCCGTCTATCATGGGGCGCTGCATAGGTGGGGACCCAGACCACACACCCATACCTCCAGACCCGGCGGCCACCCACCGTCTCCCCCCACACACCCCGGAGAACCTGCCCCGGGCGGCCGATTCGCTCCTCCGGGGACATGTCCCAGGCCCTGGACACTTCCCTGGGGACACCCTGGCCGTCTATCATGGGGCGCTGCATAGGTGGGGACCCAGACCATACACCCAGACCTCCAGACCCGGCGGCCACCCACCGTCTCACCCCCCACACCCCGGAGAAGGTGCCCCGGGCGGCCGTTTCACTCCTCCGGGGACATGTCCCAGGCCCTGGACACTTCCCTGGGGACACCCTGGCCGTCTATCATGGGGCGCTGCATAGGTGGGGACCCAGACCATACACCCATACCTCCAGACCCGGCGGCCACCCACCGTCTCCCCCCCACACCCCGGAGAACCTGCCCCGGGCGGCCGATTCGCTCCTCCGGGGACATGTCCCAGGCCCTGGACACTTCCCTGGGGACACCCTGGCCGTCTATCATGGGGCGCTGCATAGGTGGGGACCCAGACCATACACCCAGACCTCCAGACCCGGCGGCCACCCACCGTCTCACCCCCCACACCCCGGAGAAGGTGCCCAGGGCGGCCGTTTCACTCCTCCGGGGACATGTCCCAGGCCCTGGACACTTCCCTGGGGACACCCTGGCCGTCTATCATGGGGCGCTGCCTCGGGGGGGACCCAGACCACACACCCACACCGCCGGACCCGGCTGCCACCCACCGTCTCCCCCCCACACCCAGGTGAACCTGCCCCGGGCAGCTGTTTCGCTCCTCCGGGGGACATGTCCCAGGCCCTGGACACTTCCCTGGGGACACCCTGGCCGTCTATCCTGGTCCGATGCCTCGGGGGGGACCCAGACCACACACCCACACCGCCGGACCCGGCTGCCACCCACCGTCTCCCCCCCACACCCAGGTGAACCTGCCCCGGGCGGCCGATTCGCTCCTCTGGGGACATGTCCCAGGCCCTGGACACTTCCCTGGGGACACCCTGGCCGTCTATCATGGGGCGCTGCCTCGGGGGGGACCCAGACCACACACCCACACCGCCGGACCCGGCTGCCACCCACCGTCTCCCCCCCACACCCAGGTGAACCTGCCCCGGGCAGCTGTTTCGCTCCTCCGGGGGACATGTCCCAGGCCCTGGACACTTCCCTGGGGACACCCTGGCCGTCTATCCTGGTCCGATGCCTCGGGGGGGACCCAGACCACACACCCACACCGCCGGACCCGGCTGCCACCCACCGTCTCCCCCCCACACCCAGGTGAACCTGCCCCGGGCGGCCGATTCGCTCCTCTGGGGACATGTCCCAGGCCCTGGACACTTCCCTGGGGACACCCTGGCCGTCTATCATGGGGCGCTGCATAGGTGGGGACCCAGACCATACACCCATACCTCCAGACCCGGCGGCCACCCACCGTCTCCCCCCCACACCCCGGAGAACCTGCCCCGGGCGGCCGATTCGCTCCTCCGGGGACATGTCCCAGGCCCTGGACACTTCCCTGGGGACACCCTGGCCGTCTATCATGGGGCGCTGCATAGGTGGGGACCCAGACCATACACCCAGACCTCCAGACCCGACGGCCACACACCGTCTCACCCCCCACACCCCGGAGAAGGTGCCCCGGGCGGCCGTTTCACTCCTCCGGGGACATGTCCCAGGCCCTGGACACTTCCCTGGGGACACCCTGGCCGTCTATCATGGGGCGCTGCCTCGGGGGGGACCCAGACCATACACCCAGACCTCCGGACCCGGCGGCCACCCACCGTCTCACCCCCCACACCCCGGAGAACCTGCCCCGGGCGGCCGATTCGCTCCTCCGGGGACATGTCCCAGGCCCTGGACACTTCCCTGGGGACACCCTGGCCGTCTATCATGGGGCGCTGCATAGGTGGGGACCCAGACCATACACCCAGACCTCCAGACCCGGCGGCCACCCACCGTCTCACCCCCCACACCCCGGAGAACCTGCCCCGGGCGGCCGATTCGCTCCTCCGGGGACATGTCCCAGGCCCTGGACACTTCCCTGGGGACACCCTGGCCGTCTATCATGGGGCGCTGCATAGGTGGGGACCCAGACCATACACCCAGACCTCCAGACCCGGCGGCCACCCACCGTCTCCCCCCACACACCCCGGAGAACCTGCCCCGGGCGGCCGATTCGCTCCTCCGGGGACATGTCCCAGGCCCTGGACACTTCCCTGGGGACACCCTGGCCGTCTATCATGGGGCGCTGCATAGGTGGGGACCCAGACCATACACCCAGACCTCCAGACCCGGCGGCCACCCACCGTCTCACCCCCCACACCCCGGAGAAGGTGCCCAGGGCGGCCGTTTCACTCCTCCGGGGACATGTCCCAGGCCCTGGACACTTCCCTGGGGACACCCTGGCCGTCTATCATGGGGCGCTGCCTCGGGGGGGACCCAGACCACACACCCACACCGCCGGACCCGGCTGCCACCCACCGTCTCCCCCCCACACCCAGGTGAACCTGCCCCGGGCAGCTGTTTCGCTCCTCCGGGGGACATGTCCCAGGCCCTGGACACTTCCCTGGGGACACCCTGGCCGTCTATCCTGGTCCGATGCCTCGGGGGGGACCCAGACCACACACCCACACCGCCGGACCCGGCTGCCACCCACCGTTTCCCCGCAACACCCCCCGGTTTGCGTGGCCGTTTCCAACGGCCGTACAAAACGCGTCCCCTAAATGGGGTTAGGGGACAGGTTAGGGAATGGGTTGCACAGAGTTAGGGGAAGCCTGGTCCGTACGCACCCTGGGGGGCTACCTGGGACTTCACCCAGGGAGGGAGCGCTTGGTCCTGGCTGCAGATCCTCCACCTGCACCCTGGAGGTCCAGAACCGGCGGACCCCCAGTGCCAAACATGCCCGCCTTCGGTACTCCATACTCGGGTAAAACCCCAGCCGGAGCCCCCTCCCTGCCTAGAACCAGGAACCTTGCGCACCGTTCGAACCTGCAGACCCACACTTAAGCACCCTCCCTGGGTTAAGACAAGCTATCCGCGCCGCCCAGACCTCCGTGGTCCTGGTGTTCCAACTAAAAACCTGTGGTGCTGGTGCTCCAACCAAAAATAGACTAACAGTCTATGGTACTTTACAGGGGAGGGCTTAAGTCTCGTGTCCCACGCACCCTCCCCTTCTCGGACACGCTCCCCACGAACCCGGCCTCCTCATCCCTGGAGCTCTGCCACCTCCAGAACCTCGAGCACCAGCCGAACCTGCGTACCCACACTTAAACACCATCCCTGGGTTAAGACCAGAGATCCGCGCCGCCCAGACCTCCATGGTCCTGGTGCACCAACCAAAAACTCTGTGAACTCTCTGTGGTACTGGTGTTCCATGGCCCTTCAGCGTTCCCTGCTACCTGGCCCCCTCTCCTGGAGGTCTCCCACCTCCAGCCTGGCAGAGCCTGGCATAGCCTAAGTCCCAGCCCGCGCCGAGACTCTATCATGGGACGCCGCTCCCGTCTACCTGGCCCCCTCTCCTGGAGGTCTCCCACCTCCAGCCTGGCAGAGCCTAAGTCCCAGCCCGCGCCGAGACTCCGTCATCGGTTACCGCCCCAGCTACCTGGCCCCCTCTCCTGGAGGTCTCCCACCTCCAGCCTGGCAGAGCCTAAGTCCCAGCCCGCGCTGAGACACCGTCATCGGTTACCGCCCCCAGCTACCTGGCTCCCTCTCCTGGAGGTCACCCACCTCCAGCCTGACAGAGCCTAAGTCCCAGCCCGCGCCAAGACTCTGTCATCGTTTACCGCCCCAGCTACCTGGCCCCCTCTCCTGGAGGTCACCCACCTCCAACCTGGCAGAGAGCCTAAGTCCCAGCACGCGCCGAGACTCTGTCATCGGTGGTCCGTGCGCGTCGCACGTTGAATGGAGACGGTAGAGCCGTCGGAGACGCAGCCGACGGGCAGACGCGTCCGAGACTAAGGACCGAGCGTCGGCCCCGCCGCCGTGGCCCAACGTCACCTGTGCGACCGGTTGGGGGCCAGCAGTGCCCGGTAGGAGTCACCTGCCACAAAGGGCAGAATTGACTTCGACATACTAGGCAGCCATCCATCCCAGTTGATCGCACGGAGGCTCGTGGAGAGTCACGCCGACGGAACAATGCGACGGCAGGCCGCCGGTGCCCAACCAGCGTCGCCCGTCCCCCCCGGAGGGGGGAACGTGCGCCGTGGAGGGTCCCTTCGACATGCATACGCACCGGCCCCACCGCCACGGCCCAGCGTCGCCCGTCCACCCCGGAGGGGGGGAGCGTGCGCCGTGGAGGGTCGTGTCGACGGAACCCAACGAGACGGACGATGCCCGCGCGACCCAGCGTCGCCCGCATGGCTTAGTGACGAGCATATGCTACTGGCAGGATCAACCAGAGAGCCCCAGCTGCGCGGCAGGCCAGCGGCTCCCCCAGCTACGTCGGCCCCGCCGCCGCGGCCCAGCGTCGCCCGTCCCCCGGAGGGGCCGTGCCACGTGGAAGGTCGCGACGACGGAACACTGCGACGGCATCCCGCCGCGGCCCAGCGTCGCCCGTCCCCCGGAGGGGCCGTGCGCCGTGGAGGGTCGCGTCGAGGTAGCATACGCAATGGCGACGGCATCCCGCCGCGGCCCAGCGTCGCACGTCCCCCGAAGGGGCCGCGCGCCGTGGAGGGTCGCGTCGGGGTAGCATACGCCCGACGGAACAATGGCGACGGCATCCCGCCGCGGCCCAGCGGCGTCCGTCCCCCGGAGGGGCCGTGCGCCGTGGAGGGTCGCGTCGGGGTAGCATACGCACAAGGGAGACGATGCGACGGCATCCCGCCGGGGCCCAGCGTCGCCCGTCCCCTGGAGGGGCCGCGCGCCGTGGAGGGTCCGCGTCGGGGTAGCATACGCACAAGGGAGACGATGCGACGGCATCCCGCCGGGGCCCAGCGTCGCCCGTCCCCCGGAGGGGCCGAGCGCCGTGGAGGGTCCGCGTCGGGGTAGCATACGCACCGACTCCGCTACAGGCGAGCCGACAACGGGGCAACCATGTGGGGTCCGGAGTCATCCGCGAGCCCACGCGGTCCCCGGCCGTCCGTGAGAGCCGGGAGATCGCACCGCCAACTGAGTTTAAGAGAAACGGGTGTTTCGGAGTCCGATCGCGCAGTGCCGGGGGGGGCCGCGCTCCGCCCTGTCCGGAGCCGGGTCCCGGCGCGCGCCGGAGCTCCTCGCCTTACCACTGGGACAGACCGGTCGTCTCGGCCTCGCTACCGATGGGTCGCGGCCAGGGCCCGGAGGCTGGACGAGCGGACGCCCGCTCGAGCGCCACCGGCCTTGCCCGGTCGCTGGAGGTGAGCCCGCATGCGATGGAGAACCTAGCTACCGAGGCCGTCGGGCCAGTAGAGCCTCCACGAGGACGGGCCGCGTTTGCTAGTCGATCGAAGTGACCAGGGGGGGCTGGAGGACGAGGCCCCAGCTCCGCCGCAGGGCGTGGAGCCGGGCGCCACCAGGGAAGCTCCGGAGAGCTGGAGAACCGAGCTGCCGAGGCCGTCGGACGGACCGGTCCGCGGGTAGAGCCTCCGGCACAGGGTCACTCGGGGGTCCGTCGCGTCGGAAATGAGTTCACCTGCGCGGTCTACCAGGCTACCGAGTCCGTAGGACGCACCGTTTTCGGGATAGAGCCAGCGGAAGGTCCCCGGCGCGCGCCGGAGCTCCGCTGAGAACCAGGGGGGCCGATGCTGAGCGGAAGCCCCACCGCGGGACTCCCTGCCTGGATAGGACGAGGCCCCAGCTCCGCCGCAGGGCGTGGAGCCGGGCGCCGACTGGGAAGCTCCAGGGAGCTGGAGAACCTGACTGCCGAGGCCGTCGGACGGACCGGTCCGCGGGTAGAGCCTCCGGCACAGGGTCGCTCGGGGTTCCATCGCGTCGGAAATGAGCTCACCTGCGCGGTCTACCAGGCTACCGAGTCCGTAGGACGCACCGTTTTCGGGATAGAGCCAGCGGAAGGTCCCCGGCGCGCGCCGGAGCTCCGCTGAGAACCAGGGGGACTGATGCTGAGAGGAAACCCCACCGCAGGGCTCCCTGCCTGGGCACGCGATGACGAGCTGGACCCCGGAGGGTCTGGCGGACCGGTACCGGCTCCGGACGAGGCGGTCCGGGGTTCCCACGTTGGGCGTTGCGTGGGAAATTAATAACCGCGCCCGCGGTCTACAGACGAAAAGTCCGCCAGACGCTTCGTTTTCCGGATAAAGCCATCCGAAGGTCCCCGGCGCGCGCCGGAGCTCCACTGAGAACCAGGCCGGCCATCGCTGCTCAGAAGCCCCAGAACGAGGCTCCATTGCTGGGTACACGAACCAGAAAGGCCCCCGGGGCGCCCTGGAGGTCCGCTCTGGACCGACGGAACCATGTACCAGGGCAGAAACATCGTGCCCAAGGTCGGTAACGACGAGGCGGACGCACTCGTCGCTCCGACATGGCCGGCCGAGCTCCACAAAACCAGATAATCGCGTTTAAAGGTGCGCCGAAACCTTCCAAAACCCACAGAAACTCAGCAAAAGTCGGATCGGGCAGTCAGGGAACTCCCTTGGCATCCCTGGAGGTCAAACACTTAGTGCATGGAGAGAAAAATTTAAGCGGATTTTTTCTAAGTGTCTTAAAAACTGGGTTTCTGAAATCGTTCCGGTGGGTGTTTTCAGGGTTGGCCAAACCTCCCCTGAGAAACGTCAAAAACAGGCAAATTCTTCAAAAGGTCTCCTGAAAAAACGTCTAAAATGCACGTTTGACGTTAAGTAGAGAAAACCCCTGCCTGAGAAACGTCAAAATTTTCAGACGTTTTTTCAGGCCAAGGGTTCGTCGATTTCGTCGATTTTCAAACGACCGTATCTCGGCCAATTTTGGGGCTAGAAGGAAACCGAGCAGGCCGAATTGAAGCTCTCGGTCTGTAGATGCGGAATAACGTCGAGTTTTACGTCCTAGCTCGATTTTTCACCGAGTTATGGACGTTTGAAATCGGGTCAAAAAACACCCGTTTTTCGCCGTTTTTGGCCAACGAACGCCCGTATCTCTCTCAATTTTCGGTCTAACGGAAATCCGAGCAGGCCGAATTAAAGGTCTGGGTCTGGCGGTGCGGATGGGTGTCGAGCTGCTTGGTCTAGCTCGTCGTACGGCAGAGATACGGCCGTTTGAAAAATAGTTGATTTTCGACTGCTTTTTAAACGCCCGTATCTCGCCCGCCGTTCGTGCTACGGGGAAACCGAGGGTCGGGTTGGAACGGGCTCAGTCCGTAGATGCGGAAAAATACCAAGTTTTATGCCGTAGCTCCATTTTTCATGAAGTTGTGGCCGTTTGACAACGGACCTTTAGACGCCCGTATCTCGCCCGCCGTTCGTGCTACGGGGAAACAGAGGGTCGGGTTGGAACGGGCTCAGTCCGTAGATGTGAATAGAGGTCAAGTTTTATGCCGTAGCTCCATTTTAAAATCGGAGGGTGG
>JBBPBX010057705.1:0-22339 GCA_038048925.1 Garcialebias charrua
TTTTTTTTTAAGAGAGAAAGAAAGAAAAGAGAAAGTAAGACAACAAATCAACAATTATCAACCAAAAGAGCACAAGGCAAACACACCCAACCTCCGTCCACAATCCTGCAAAGCACATGACAGAACACAACAATGGAACATACATGCATAAAGACTAATAATATTCATGAGCTTGCAGTAGAATTCTATAAATACACATACCCATATCTACAAATATATATATACAGTAGTATACATACATATACTTTTATATTCATTTATATATATACCCATCTACATATCTACAAATATATATATACAGTAGTATACATACATATACTTTTATATTCATTTATATACCCATCTACATATCTGCATATATCTATATATACATCCCTGCATCCATTTGTGTGTGGTTGTGAGCATGCATAAGTGTATAAGGTTCCTCCAATAGAACATTTAGTAGCGACTGTGAAGCATCAGAGATCCGTCCCCCCAAAGCCCGAGGCAGACGAAGGAGCGATCAAAGCCCAAGACCCCAGGAAGGACCCCGAGCCCAGAGTCCCCAGGACTGCCCGAACAGGACGAGCCACTAGCCCACTCCCCAGATCCTACCAAGGGGAAGAACCGGACGAACCCCTACCAGCGACCACATACAATGACCCCCCGGTGTCGCCCGCGACAAATTCACAGGCCCCCGCCGGAGCCCGCTGCACCGACGTAGCCCCAGGGCCGGTCACCGAGGCCCGGGCACCGGGGACGCCCACCCCTCAGGCCCAGACCCGACCGGACCAGAGGGCACGAGCCCCACCAAGCAGCCACCAGGCCGTGCCGACAAACGCCCAAGCGCCCAACCCCAGATAGTGAGGGCCCCAAGCACGCCCGCAGGCAAGGGAACACCCACCAGGGGGGGCCACGTGGCAGGAGCGCGACACTAAGTAGCCTCGGAAGTATCAGAGAGGGGGCAGTCCAAAACCCAGCCTGACACTTAAACATTCATACACAGATATACTCATTCAGACCCACCCTCATCCTCACCCTCAGTCACAGAAAGACAAACCAGCTCTTTTTAATGTGAGACAATGGGTGTCCCTCCCAAACTGGGATGGTTGGCAGGTGTGCAGCAGGGTGTTTTCTGTGGTAAAATCTAAAATAAATCATCTATCTTAAATTGTGATTCATTCAAAACCAATAAAACAATCAACATGCCTGTTCAGTCGTGCAGTCCAACCTTCTGTGAGCCGTTTAAACTCTGGCTGATGACATCTGTCTGAACCGCAGAGCTCTAAGCAGTGCGGTTTTTACTTATTGCTCAGAGGGAAACTTTTCAGGTTGTTTGCACTTGAAATGTTGCTGGTGTTCATCTACTTCTCTGTCTGGTTTAATCCACAGACCATGTCTGATTCAAGGTTCAATTCCTCTGGTAGCGAAATGTTCACGGCATGCAGTAACTCGATAGGAAGCAAGACGACGAACACAATGTTTTCCATCTTCAGCACCTTCCTCCTCCTACCGCTCTTCCTCCTCATCCTCTACATGGGCTTCCAGCGATGGAGGCGCTCTGCAGGACCCAAGATGAGCCACACCGATTTCTTCACCTACAACATGATGGTCATGGAGTCAGTCGGCACTGCGGCATCAGTCCTTTACACCTTTGGCCTTTACGTCCCAAGTGAAACTATGTTCATGCTAGGGATGGTTTTATTGAACGTTTCTTTGCCAGCACAGACTTTCTTTCATGCTCTGACCTGCGTGGAGCGCTACCTGGCTGTGGTTCACCCCATCACCTACATGCGTCTTCGGGAAACATTCGGGGTCAGGATCAGAAACGGCAGCTCTGTTTGTGTCTGGCTGATCAGCATCTGTTGGCTGGGACTGACGCTGTGGTACCTGCCCAGGTTTCCTACTGTCCCGTTCTTACTCATGTTAGGTGTCTGCGTGTTTGTCATGTGTTTCTGTTGCCTGTCTGTTCTCAGTGTTCTGACCTGTTCAGGACCAGGGGAGCAGACTGACCAGTCCAAGCAGAGAGCGTTCCACATGATTGTGGCCATAACAGGAGCTCTGCTGCTCAGGTTTGTTGGGCTCCTGGTCTGTCTTGGTTTGAGTGAACTTACAGTCTTGAGTTTGGAAGACTTGTGTGCAACGATGGATTCAGGACTGTGGTTCATGGTTCCCAGCAGTCTGGTCTTACCCCTGCTGTATCTGCACAGAGCAGGAAAACTAGCATGCTGCGAAAAAGCTGTGAGTCAGTATAAAAATTGGAGGTTGTAGAGTTTCATGGACGTGTTTCATGTCCTGGCATGTGTGGAGCGTAACCTGGCTGTTGTTTATCCCATCATGTCCACACTCCTTTGACAATCGTTGGGTTTGAAGATCAGAAACATTAACAAGGTCTTTGCTTGGCTGCATTTCTTTAGATGGGCAGGAGTCAAACTCAAAGTCCAAAGTCAAAGTCAACTTTATTGTCAGAACTGCAATATGTACAGGACATACACAGGACCGAAATTGCGTTTCTCTCAGTCCCTCGGTGCAACAGTAACCATCTAAACACTAAACACTAAAACATTTAATAAACATAAGCATAAAATAGTAAAAGTGTAACACTGTCCTGAGTTTTTTCATAATAGTATAAAAGTATGAAAATTTACACCAACACTGAAACACCAAACACCCAATGAACATAAGCATAAAATGAAATAATAAAAGTGTAATACTGTCCTGAGTTTTTGCATAGTAGTATAAAAAGTATAAAAAGTATATCTATAAAATAAACTGAAGGTTCTAGCATTGACATTTGCAAAGAGTGGCACAGCAGCATATGAGTTAATGTACACAGTATATGTATGAGGTAGTTGATGTTGGTATAGAGGCAAAGTGGCATATGCAGTAAGGCACATTTGGCATCCTTAGATAAGGCTAGTCAGAGAATGCTGTATATGTATCAGCAGTAGTGTAGATAAAAGTAGTGTAAATGTAAACAGTAGTAATAAATGTAAAGCAGTAGTAATAAATGTAAACCGTATTAATAAATGTAAACAGTGAATGTAAACAGTAGTATGACTGAGGAACCGTTTATACTGAAATGATTTTCACACACGTTGGCGAGCGCCTGGTGGCCGGGCTTTTACCCATGGAGCTCGGCCGGGCACAGCCCGAAGAGGAGACGTGGGTCCCCCTTCCCATAGGCTCACCACCTGTGGGAGGGGCCAAAGGGGTCGGGTGCATTGTGGAATGGGTGGTGGCCGAGGGCGGGGACCCTGGCGGTCTGATCCTCGGCTACAGAAGCTGGCCATTGGGACATGGAATGTCACCTCTCTGGTGGGGAAGGAGCCTGAGCTAGTGTGTGAGGTTGAGAGGTTCCGGCTAGAAATAGTCGGACTCACCTCAACGCATGGCTCTGGCTCTGGAACCAGTTTCCTTGAGAGGGGTTGGACACTCTTCCACTCTGGAGTTGCCCCTGGTGAGAGGCGCCGAGCAGGAGTGGGCATACTTGTTGCCCCCCATCTTGGTGCCTGTACGTTGGGGTTCACCCCGGTGAACGAGAGGGTAGCCTCCCTTCGCCTACGTGTGGGGGGACGGGCTCTGACTGTTGTTTGTGCCTATGCGCCAAACGGCAGCGCAGATTACCCACCCTTTTTGGAGTCCTTGGAGGGGGTATTGGAGGGTGCGCCTCCTGGGGACTCCCTTGTTCTGCTGGGGGACTTCAACGCTCACGTGGGCAATGACAGTGAGACCTGGAGGGGTGTGGTTGGGAGGAACGGCCCCCCTGATCTGAACCCGAGTGGTGTTCTGTTGTTGGACTTCTGTGCTCGTCATGGATTGTCCATAACGAACACCATGTTCAGGCATAAGGGTGTCCATATGTGCTCTTGGCACCAGGACACCCTAGGTCGCAGTTCGATGATCGACTTTGTTGTCGTCTCATCTGATCTGCGGCCGCATGTCCTGGACACTCGGGTGAAGAGAGGGGCGGAGCTGTCAACTGACCACTACCTGGTGGTGAGTTGGCTCCGATGGTGGGGGAGGATGCCGGTCAGACCTGGCAGACCCAAACGTATTGTGAGGGTCTGCTGGGAACGTCTGGCAGAGTCTCCCGTAAGACGGAGCTTTAACTCCCACCTCCGGGAGAGCTTTGAACACGTTCCGAGGGAGGCGGGGGACATGGAGTCCGAGTGGGCCGTGTTCCGCGCCTCTATTGTCGAGGCAGCTTATCGGAGTTGTGGCCGCAAGGTTGTTGGTGCCTGTCGTGGTGGCAACCCTCGAACCCGGTGGTGGACACCGGCGGTGAGGGATGCTGTCAAGCTGAAGAAGGAGTCCTATTGGGCCTTTTTGGCCTGTGGGACCCCGGAAGCAGCAGATAGGTACCGGCAGTCCAAGCGGCATGCGGCTCGGGTGGTTGCTGAGGCAAAAACTCGGGCGTGGGAGGAGTTCGGAGAGGCCATGGAGAATGACTTCCGTACGGCTTCGAGGCGATTCTGGTCCACCATCCGGCGTCTCAGGGGGGGAAAGCGGTACGCGACCAACACCATTTATGGTGGGGATGGCGTGCTGTTGACCTCAACTCGGGATGTTGTGAGTCGGTGGGCGGAATACTTCGAAGACCTCCTCAATCCTACTGGCACGTCTTCCACTGAGGAAGCGGAGCCTGGGGATTTTGGGTCGGGCTCTCCAATCTCTGGTGCTGAGGTCGCCAAGGTGGTTAAAAAGCTCCGTGGTGGCAGGGCTCCGGGGGTGGATGAGATTCGTCCTGAGTTCCTTAGGGCTCTGGATGTTGTGGGGTTGTGTTGGCTTACGCGACTCTGCAATATCGCGTGGACATCGGGGGCAGTTCCCTTGGATTGGCAGACTGGGGTGGTGGTTCCCCTATTCAAAAAGGGGGACCGTAGGGTGTGTTCCAACTATAGGGGATCACACTCTTAAGCCTCCCTGGTAAGGTCTATTCAGGGGTTCTGGAGAGGAGGGTCCGTCGGATAGTCGAACCTCGGATTCAGGAGGAGCAGTGTGGTTTTCGTCCTGGTCGTGGAACACTAGACCAGCTCTACACCCTCAGCAGGGTCCTGGAGGGTGCGTGGGAGTTTGCCCAACCAGTTTACATGTGCTTTGTGGACTTGGAGAAGGCATTCGACCGCGTCCCTCGGGGGGTTCTGTGGGGGGTACTCCGGGAGTATGGGGTACCAGGCCCTTTGATATGGGCTGTTAGGTCCCTGTACGACCGGTGTCAGAGCTTGGTCCGCATTGCCGGCAGTAAGTCAGGCTCGTTTCCAGTGAGAGTTGGACTCCGCCAAGGTTGCCCTTTGTCACCGATTCTGTTCATAACTTTTATGGACAGAATTTCTAGGCGCAGCCAAGGTGTTGAGAGGATCCGTTTTGGTGGCCTTAGAATCGCTTCTCTGTTTTTTGCAGATGATGTGGTCCTATTGGCTTCATCAGTTCGTGATCTACAGCTTTCGCTGGAGCGGTTTGCAGCTGAATGTGATGCGGCCGGGATGAGGATCAGTTCCTCCAAATCCGAGGCCATGGTCTTGAGCCGGAAAAGGGTAGCATGCCTTCTCCAGGTCGGGGAGGAGGTCCTGCCCCAAGTGGAGGAGTTTAAGTATCTCGGGGTCTTGTTCACGAATGAGGGAAAACTGGAGCGTGAGATCGATAGGCGGATAGGTGCAGCGTCCGCAGTGAAGCGGGCGCTGTACCGGTCTGTCGTGGTGAAGAGAGAGCTGAGTCAAAAGGCAAAGCTCTCAATTTACCGATCGATCTACGTTCCCACCCTCATCTATGGTCATGAGCTTTGGGTTGTGACCGAAAGAACAAGATCTCGGATACAAGCGGCTGAAATGAGTTTTCTCCGCAGGGTGTCTGGACTCTCCCTTAGAGATAGGGTGAGAAGCTCAGTCATCCGGGAGGGACTCGGAGTAGAGCCGCTGCTTCTCCACATCGAGAGGAGCCAGTTGAGGTGGCTCGGGCATCTGGTTAGGATGCCTCCTGGACGCCTCCCTGGTGAGGTGTTCCGGGCATGTCCCACCGGGAGGAGACCCAGAGGAAGACCCAGGATACGCTGGAGGGACTATGTTTCTCGGCTGGCCTGGGAACGCCTTGGGATTCCCCCAGAGGAGCTGCTCCAAGTGGCTGGGGAGAGGGAAGTCTGGGCCTCCCTACTTAGGCTGCTACCCCCGCGACCCGACCCCGGATAAGCGGAAGAAAATGGATGGATGATGGATGGATGGATTTTCATACAACTCACTAGGTCTCTGTGTTTGCCGTGTGCTTATCTACTGTTAAAAAAGGGTTTGTTTTCAGTTAAAAAGGCAAAAGTTCCAGTAATAAAGTCCAGTTACAAATAAAGTCCAGTTGTTTTTGTATTGTACTGTATTGTATTTACTTCATATTCCTCGGACCAAATTAAGGACCATGGGAGACCGAGCATTCTGTGTGGCTGCCCCCCGCCTGTGGAACTCCCTCCCTGACGACCTGAGAGCTCCACAGTCACTGGTTGACTTTAAAAGCAGCATAAAGACTTTTCTTTTTAAGCAAGCCTATTCTGCCTCCACATGATTTTATCTTTGATCTTAGCTGATATCATTATTGATTTTACTTGATTTTATCACTTGTTTTATTTTATTTATTTTTTAAGCAAGCCTAATCTGCATCCACATGATTTTATCTTTGATCTTAGTCGATATTATTATTGATTTTATTTGATTTTATCACTTGTTTTATTTTGATCTTTGTTTTGTTACACTTTGTAGCACTTTGAGATTTTTATTGATGAAAAGTGCATTATAAATGGAATTTATTATTATTATTATTATTATTATTATTGAACACTTGTTCTGATTTCATCATGTCCTGGATGACTGAAAATCTTCACCACCAATCTTCCAGTAAAAACATTTTCAGTTTCTTGAAAATCCACAGCAGGCTGGCTCGAAACACATCAGTGAGGTCTTTAACATCAGTGAGGTCTTTGACATCAGTGAAATGTTTGACATCAGTGAAATGTTTGACATCAGTGAAATGTTTGATATTAGTGAGGTCTTTGATATCAGTGGGGTCTTTGACATTAGTGAGGTCTTTGACATCAGTGAGGTCTTTGACATCAGTGAGGTCTTTGACATCAGTGGAATGTTTGACATCAGTGAGGACTTTAACATCAGTGAGGTCTTCTACATCAGTGAAATGTTTGACATCAGTGAGGTCTTTGACATCAGTGAAATGTTTGAGATCAGTGAGGACTTTGAGATCAGTGAGGACTTTGACATCAGTGGGGTCTTTGACATTAGTGAGGTCTTTGAGATCAGTGAAATGTTTGACATCATTGAAATGTTTGACATCAGTGAGGTCTTTGACATCAGTGGGGTCTTTGACATTAGTGAGGTCTTTGACATCAGTGAGGTCTTTGACATCAGTGAGGTCTTTGACATCAGTGAGGTCTTTGACATCAGTGAAATGTTTGACATCAGTGAGGACTTTGACATCAGTGGGGTCTTTGACATTAGTGAGGTCTTTGAGATCAGTGAAATGTTTGACATCATTGAAATGTTTGACATCAGTGAGGTCTTTGACATCAGTGAGGTCTTTGACATTAGTGAGGTCTTTGACATCAGTGAGGTCTTTGACATCAGTGAGGTCTTTGACATCAGTGAGGTCTTTGACATCAGTGAAATGTTTGACATCAGTGAGGACTTTAACATCAGTGAGGTCTTCTACATCAGTGAAATGTTTGACATCAGTGAAATGTTTGAGATCAGTGAGGACTTTGAGATCAGTGAGGACTTTGACATCAGTGGGGTCTTTGACATTAGTGAGGTCTTTGACATTAGTGAGGTCTTTGACATCAGTGAAATGTTTGACATCAGTGAAATGTTTGACATCAGTGAAATGTTTGACATCAGTGAAATGTTTGACATCAGTGAAATGTTTGACATCAGTGAAATGTTTGACATCAGTGAGGTCTTTGACATCAATGAAATGTTTGACATCAGTGAGGACTTTGACATCAGTGGTCTTTGACATCAGTGACATGTTTGACATCAGTGAGGTCTTTAACATCAGTGAGGTCTTTGACATCAGTGAAATGTTTGACATCAGTGAAATGATTGACAACAGTGAAATGTTTGACATCAGTGAGTAATTTGACATCAGTGAGTAATTTGACATCAGTGAGGTCTTTCACATTAGTGAAATGTTTGACATCAGTGAAATGTTTGACATCAGTGAAATGTTTGACATCAGTGAAATGTTTGACATCAGTGAAATGTTTGACATCAGTGAGGTCTTTGACATCAGTGAAATGTTTGACATCAGTGAAATGTTTGACATCAGTGAGGTCTTTCAGTGAAATGTTTGACATCAGTGAGGTCTCTGACATCAGTGAAATGTTTGACATCAGCATGGGCGTAGCCAGAATTCTGTGGAGGGCGGTTCGTTTTAAAGGAGAAGTTGACAATGCTAAACTAATGTGGTTGGATAGCTCAACTGATAAGGCGTCTGCCTTCAGTCCCAAAGCTCGTGGGATCAAGTCCCGCATGGTATAATGTTTTTTTTTTAATTTTTTTTATTCATTCCAGATTAAAAAAGCACAAGAAAACTATTTACAAAACAGCAAGGAATAAAACAATGCATTAAATGAAAGGAATCAGACGAAGAAAATAATCTTATCTGCCCCTTCTCAAACTATTTTTTTTTCAAACACTCTTTTATTGGATAAAAAAAGAAGAATGTGTTAACCACAGCCTGTGGTTAACACATTCTTCTTTCTTCACAGGCATATTAACTACTTTTTTTATCCAATAAAAGACAAATGTAAAATTAGTTGTTTGAATCGAGTGTTTGAAAAAAAATAGTTTGAGTTTGTAACGCGTTACTGACATCACTGCCTGACACCTCCAAAATGGGCCCACACATAACTAGGGAGGGTGGAGAGAGGAGACAGGATGGAGGGCACAAGAAGATAGATCCCCAAAACACAAGGCTGACAGGTAAGAGCCTGGAAGAAAAAAGAAATAGGGGAAACAACATCCATGCACAAGAGATCAGGCGGCCGGCAGGGGGGTCATCCATCAGACTGAGGCCGTTTGGGCGGGCGGCCGTGAGGCCGTCCAGCAGGCCGGAGCACTTTGGGCAGGCGGCCGTCCATCAGACTGAGGCTGTTCGGGCGGGCGGCCCTGAGGCCGTCCAGCGGGCTGGAGAATGTCGTCAGGCACCAAGACGGGCGATGAGTCTGTAGTCGGCGCCGATGCAGAGTCGGACGCCGGCAAAGTGCAGTCGTCGGGTGCCGGTGAATTGGAGTCGTCAGGTGCCGGCGAAGTGGAGTCGTCGGACGCCAGCAAAGTGGAGTCGTCAGGCGCCAGCAAAGTGGAATCGTCGGGCGCAGATGAAGAGAAGTCGTGCACCGGCGATGAGGAGTCGGGCGTCGCCAAAGAGGAGTCGGGCGCTGAGACGGGTGAGGAAACGTCGTTGGGCGATGAGACGTTGTCTGGCGCCGTCGAGGAGTCGGGTGCCGAGATGGGCGCCAAGACAGATGATGAGACATCTGTAGTCGGCGAGTTGAGCGATGAGACGTCTGCCGTTGGTGGGTCGGGCGATGAGACGTCTGCCGTCGGCGAGTCAAGCAATGAAACATCTGCCATCGGCGAGTCGGCCAGTGAGACGTCTGCAGGCAGCGAGTCGACCGTCGAAGAATCGTCTGCAGTCGGTGAGTCGTGGTCCGCATTCGGTGAATTGTGGTCTGCAGTCGGTGAGTCGTTGTGGTCTGCAGCAGCCAAAGGGTCGTCTGTGTCTGCAGCAGCCGAAGAGTCGTCGTCTGTGTCTACAGCAACCGAAGGGTTGTCGTCTGTGTCTGTAGCAACCGGAGGGTCGTCGTCTGTGTCTGCAGCAGCCGAAGGGTCGTCGGTCTCTGCAACACCGAAGGGTCGTTGTCTCTGCAGCAGCCGAAGGGTCGTCGGTCTCTGCAGTAGCTGAAATGTTGTCATGGTCTGCAACAGCCGAAGGGTCGTCGGTCTCTGCAGCCAAAGGGTCATTGGTCTCTGCAGCCAAAGGGTAATCGGTCTCTGCAGCCGAAGGGTTGTCGGTCTCTGCATGTGGCGTCGAGTCGGTCTCTGCATCTGTCGAGTCGTCTCTGCAGCCATCGAGTCGGTCTCTGCAGCCGTCGAGTCGGTCTCTGCAGCCGTCGAGTCGGTCTCTGCAGCCGTCGAGTCTGTCTCTGCAGCCGTCGAGTTGGTCTCTGCAACCGATAGGTCGTCTCTGCAGCCAATGAGACCAGAAACGCTAGGTCAGGTGACAAGAGGACTTGAGTCCCACATCGACCTCTCCTTCTGCGACGACGAGAAGACGAAGCAGCAGAAGGTGGGGGAGTCAGAACTGTAGCAGGTGGTGGAGGTGCATCGACATCTTCTGGAGGATTCATAACTGCAGCAGGTTGAATCAGCAGCTCTGCAGAGATGACATCATCAGGTGGACAGGAGTGAGGAGAGTCCGCCTGGACCTCATCACGGTTGGGCGGACCCAAATACTTTGCCGCTAGAGCTGCCTGCCAGCGTTCCAGCTCCTCCCACGACACCCTCTCCCCCTCCTCCAGAAAAAGAGAGCTGGGCTGAGTTTCCGTTGACGAGGTCCCCCCTCCTCACGTTGGGCTCGGGGAGGAACAACGGTTTGCTTCCTCCTCTCTGACGATTGCTTGGGGCAGCCAGGTGATGAGTGAGGAGGAGATGGACAGCGAGGTGCAGTGGCGAGACGAGGTGGCGATGGATGGAGCGAGAGTTGGTGGTCCCGCCCCTTCTTTGCCGCTTCCTCCTGCTGCGTTGGCGGCGCAAGCTGAGGGCAGGAGCGTGCCAGAATTCTTCCTCCAGCTCAGCATCATCATCAGACCACTGCAGGTGCGGTGAGCAGTAAAGCGGCGGGGTGAAGGAAGAAGCTGGCTTGAAAGCCAAACGGCTCCCCTGGAGCTGAGGTCTCATCTCCTGTTCCTCCAGGAGAAGAGGTGATGGCTGGACCTCCACCTCTGGGCTACGGTGATCTCGTCTCTGGATGGGTTCGGTCCGGAACCCCCCCCATCTGATGACAGGTTCCTCCATTCGCTCCAGCCTCTCCTAGTCCTGCTGAGCAGTCTTGTCTGCCTCACGAGCAAGCCATTTAAAAATGTCTATTTTTCTGCTGGGTTCATTTTGATCCGGGCTTTCAGTCATGATCTGCTATTTTGGTTGAACCCACGTGCAGAAAAACAGGATGGCTCACAAATGTAAAATAAATAAAGATTTATTAAACAAAACAAAATGCTGACAGTGCAACAAAAAACACTTACTGGAGTTGACAGGAGCAGGAACAGGAACAGATCACACACCATGGAAGGACAAAGCCCGGATGCCCAAAGAGTGAAAACACAGAGTCTAAATACTGAACACTAACGAGACAGTGATGAGCACCTGGGGTGATTGGAATGAGGACCAGCTGTGAATGAATGACACGGACAACAGAGGTGTAAGAAAACAGAAACAGAACCGTGTAACTTGTTGCCTTTTCTTATCCTTGTGTGTGTGTGTTCATCGTGTGGTCTGTACCAGCTATCACCCCCTCATCAAGTACCTTCCTTCTACACCTGTTGTCTGTCTCAGGTGTTTTCACTACGTCTCGTCAGTGTCTTTAAGTCTGCGTCTCTGGTTCTCTGTCTTCTGGGCATTGTCTCATGAAGGCTCTGCTCTTGTTCGGCACCACGTCCTGGTTTTTGTCTCTCTTCGTGCCCATTCATGATTTATGTAAGTTGTTGTCATCAGCCCTTTTGTTTATTTTCATTAAATAACCTGTTGTGGAGAGTTATGACTGTATGATGATTTTGAGGAGATTAGCTGGAACACTTCATCCATACAGACACTCCGATCAGAGAGCGAGTCCGGACACAGCAAGACAGTGTTTTCTTGGAGTTTAATTAATTATCCAGTTCATTTACAGCATGAAGTTTCCCTTTTTGAGCTGTCTATTCTTCATAACTGATAGTAACTGGTATTAACTGTCCCTTTTTCTATAGTAACTGGTATTAACTGTCCCTTTTTCTATCTGTCTGGTTTCTGAAATAAAAGAAAACGGCTAAAATAAGAACAGGCTAACATGTAGCTTAGCATACCCTTAATATTACAATAAGACAGGACCTTAAACATGAAATAAACATTTCTTGGGCTGTCTCATATTTGCGCCAAAATCGCCACCCCATTTACATATGAAAAGAAGAAATTAGCGCTCATTAACGGTGCATTAAACTCACCTTTGTCACAAACGCAGACAGGCATCAACGATAAAAACACCAACGGCTATAAAACCCAACGGCTTTTGCTCAGCTCTATTATATCCCCAAGGACCCCTTAGCTGTCTAACAAGATGCCTGACGTAAAAAATACGAATTAGCTGTCTAACAAGATGCCTTAACTAAACAATGCAGAAATACTAGGGAATTTATAACAGCCGCCCCCAGAATAGCCTAGCTATTATGTAAAGTCTATTAAATTCCCTAAGATGAAGTGGAGTCCCTGTATTTTGTCCATCATCAGGTGGAATGGCCGACAGCTGGACCATACGTGATACCGGCCGCAGGTAGGTCTTCTTGGTCCAATCCGAACCTCAGCTGACCGGATCCGACCGTCTGCACTCTCGATCACCTTGACAACCTCCCTGATGTGCCACTGTGCTCTTCGAAGCTGGGGATCAACAATCATGTTGATCGTGCTCTGCGTGAGGTCATCAGTAGGCCGCCTCCACTTCTGCCGAACTTGCAAGGACAGAAGGTAATGCTGCAGGAACTGCACCCAGAAGTGGTCCACCATCATCTGACAGTGGCACCAACGTCTTCTTGTGACTGTGTAAGGAGCGTAAGACGCTTGGGGTAAGGAGGCGTCCCGCCGCCCCATCAACAACATATTTGGCGTCACTGGATCAGGATCAGCTATGTCTGATGAAACATAGCCCAAGGGCTTGGCGTTGGATCTGGTCTCAACCTCCATCTTCTTGCGTAGGTGTAGGAACTCGTAGTACGGGTTGGCTCACTCCGTCTAGTAGGACTCGATCTCCTCCAGCTTCACAGAGTCCACGATGGCTGCCAGAGACTGCTGGCATCACTCCTTCTCCTGCTGAGCCGCACAGCTCAGCTGGGAGCTCAGCAGCTTGGGCATCTTCCTCTTGCACGGATGAGGAACGTGGACGTCCACTTCGTCTGAGGGGCGGAGCTTGAGCTTGGCTCCCGAGGAGTCAGACTCTTGGTCTCCACACTGAGGGGAGGAACACTCCGAGGTGTTGCTGCTGTCCGTCTGAGCTGCCGGCTGGATGCTGGTTTGACTCTGCTCTTCGGCTGCGGACGAGGACTCGGGTTTCTCGTCAGCTGGCATGGCCTCCATCGGATCAGGGTGGAGCTCAGCTTTGGATTCAGAGACACCTTCTGAACTCAGGCTGCCTTCGAGTGGTTCAGTTCTGTTGGTCTCTGAGCTCTGTGGGACGTCGGTCCTCTCCTCAGCCTTGTGTTCAGGACTGACACAGGACACGTTGTCCTCCATATGAGACCCAGGACAAAAGGCTGCATCGTCACTAGGGGGCCAGGACTTCTTGCAGTCTGGATAGTTTATGATCCTGTTGTCTTCTGAGCCCTTGGACTCAGTTTTATTTAAACTGGGTGATGTCTCCCCTTCAGCAGAGACGGGAATGTGCAAACTGGTGGACAGTACTGGACTCCCCGCCCATTCTGTTCGTAGGTTCTCTGAACCAGTCTCCATGTCCTCTTCTTCTGGTCTGTTGGGGTTTGCCACAGGATTGTTGCTATGGTCAGTAAATTCTCTCTCACTATCACGAACCAGCTTGGGCAGTTCAGGTACAGGAACAGGCTGCTTCGGCGGCTGGAAACTGTATGTGGACTATGGCATGGTGTACTGTGGCAGGAAAGAACTGTATCCATGAGGAGCTGGCCCTACCATGACAGGCACTGGCTGGTAGACTGTCTGTACTGCAGGATGCTGGAGAACAGGTTGTGGAGATGGACCTAGCTGATAACCTGGTGGCTGCAAGATGGGCTGCGTAGTAATAATCGGTGGGGGCTGGTGCACAGGAGGTGCAGTGATAACTGGTGTATGTTGATACACAGGCTGTGCAGCATTAACCTGCAGGGGCTGATACAAAGGCTGTGCAGTGTTATCTTGTGTAAGTTGATACACAGGCTGTGTAGCATTAAGCTGCAGGGCTGATACAAAGGCTGTGCAGTGTTAACTTGCGTGGACTGATACACAGGCTGTACGGTTTGATACACAGGCTGTGCCGCGTTAACTTGCATGAGCTGATACACAAGCTGTGTGGTGTTAACTTGTGTGGGCTGATACACAGGCTGTGGCACTGCCATAGGAGCGTAGAGGTTCTGGCACTGAAGCATAATATTGTTTGATAGTGATGTGGGTTGCAGCACATGACGTGGTGTTGCTGGAGCCAGGGGTTGACGTGCTGGTGTTGACACAGCTGGATGTGGCTGGTATTCTGCATGGGCTGGACCTGTATAATTGGGCTGGTATTGGATAACTGGGCCTCTATGTTGAGCATTTACAGCTGAAGTCACGGGATTCATTATTTGATAGGCTGGTTGGTATAACGTAGATATTGTGGTATACTGGCTTGCCTTATCGACTGCCGCCGCTGGGGAATGACACTGTGAGAGCCCGAGTGCTGAAAGTAGCTGGCCATCTTGAATAGCAGACTTGGTCTGCAGGCTGAGTGACTGCAGCTGCTATGCACTAGCACCTAGATTGTCATCCTGATGAGGGGCAGCATAAGACATTAGCGACTGAGGAAGGCTACCTGGTAGTCTTGGAGGTGAGCTGGTAGCTGCCGTGGCCGTTTTGTTAATCTTGATGTGTCCATTTTGCTTATATGAGTGAAGTAATCTGGTTCGAAGGACCATATGTTGTGGAGAGTTATGACTGTATGATGATTTTGAGGAGATTAGCTGGAACACTTCATCCATACAGACACTCCGATCAGAGAGCGAGTCCGGACACAGCAAGACAGTGTTTTCTTGGAGTTTAATTAATTATCCAGTTTGTTTACAGCATGAAGTTTCCCTTTTTGAGCTGTCTATTCTTCATAACTCATAGTAACTGGTATTAACTGTCCCTTTTTCTGTCTGTCTGGTATCTGAAATAAAAGAAAACGGCTAAAATAAGAACAGGCTAACATGTAGCTTAGCATACCCTTAATATTACAATAAGACAGGACCTTAAACATGAAATAAACATTTCTTGGGCTGTCTCATATTTGCGCCAAAATCGCCACCCCATTTACATATGAAAAGAAGAAATTAGCGCTCATTAACGGTGCATTAAACTCACCTTTGTCACAAACGCAGACAGGCATCAACGATAAAAACACCAACGGCTATAAAACCCAACGGCTTTTGCTTAGCTCTATTATATCCCCAAGGAACCCTTAGCTGTCTAACTTTCTTCCATCCAGGTTTTTAAAAGAGGTTTTTAATTCTGTGGGTTTCTGTGTTTTAACACTTTTAAACTCCTGCCTTTGTTTAGGAATTGTCCCTGCTGCATTTAAACATGCTGTAGTTAGGCCCCTTCTTAAAAAACCTCACCTGGACCCATCAATTTTATCTAATTTTAGACCTATTTCTCATCTGCCTTTTTTATCTAAAGTTTTAGAAAAAATTGTTTTTATGCAGTTACAACCTGTTTTGGAAAATCATGGTATTTTTGAAACATTTCAGTCTGGTTTTAGATCCCGTCATTCTACTGAATCAGCCTTGTTAAAAGTCCATAATGACATTTCCATGTCCATGGATGCCAAGTGTCCCGTTGCACTGGTGTTGCTGGACCTCACAGCTGCATTTGATACAGTAGACCACACTGTCCTTCTATCTCGCCTACAACGTTATGTTGGAATTTCTGGTACAGCACTGAAGTGGTTCACTGCCTACTTGACCAACAGAACATTCTCTGTCATGTTGGACACTCTTTCTTCCTCCACTGCCGTTCTTTCTTGTGGTGTGCCACAGGGTTCTATTCTTGGTCCTCTCCTCTTCTCACTGTACATGCTGCCTCTTGGATCAGTAATAGCCAGACATAATTTTTCTTTTCACTGCTATGCTGATGATGTACAAATTTATCTACCAATGAAACCCAAAAACAGTAATCTTCTCACTCCCTACTCTGATTGTATTAACGACATTAAACAGTGGCTTCACCGTAATTTTTTGTTTTTAAACGAAGGAAAGACAGAATGCATCTTCTTCGGCGATGATGCTCCCTGTAACTTTGGTGCTCTAACTTCCAAATGCAGACCAACAGTTAAAAACTTGGGGGTGACATTTGACAAGGACTTAAAATTTGATAAACACATAGCGTCTGTAGTCAAGGCCTGTTTTTATCAATTACGTCTTTTATACAAAGTTAAACCTTTTTTAAATCGTTTTGATTTAGAAAAGGCCATTCATGCTTTTATCACCTCAAGACTTGACTACTGTAATTCCCTGTATGCGGGAATCTCCCAATCCTCCATTAGACGCCTTCAATTGGTCCAAAATGCTGCAGCTAGACTTTTAACCAACACTTCCAGACGTGAACACATTACCCCTGTTTTATTTTCTCTCCATTGGCTTCCAATTGATTTTAGAATTAAATTCAAAATTTTATTATTCACTTTTAAAGCACTCAATGGTCTTGCCCCACTATATTTGACTGATCTCGTAACTGTCCGTGAATATAGGAGAACACTGAGATCATCTAATACATTTCTCCTGTCCATCCCAAAGTCCAACTACAAACGTTGGGGTGACCGGGCCTTTTCTGTCGTTGCACCCAGTCTCTGGAATAAGCTACCTCTGGACTTGCGCTCCATCACTCATATGGAGTCTTTTAAATCTAATCTTAAAACCTTTTTATTCAGGCAGGCTTTTAATACCTAGTACAGTAGTTCTTTGACATTCTTGTTAGGTCTTAATTGTTGTTAGGTCTTAATTGTTTTTAATTTTTAACTGGCTGTTTTTTATTGTTATTTTTGATTGTTTGTTTTATTTCTGTATTGTTCAGCACTTTGTGCACCTTCTGGCTGCTGAAAAGGGCTCTATAAATAAAGATTGATTGATTGATTGATTGATAACAAGATGCCTGACGTAAAAAATACGAATTAGCTATCTAACAAGATGCCTGAACAAAACAATGCAGAAACACTAGGGAATTTATAACAAACCGTTATAACTGGTTATTTCCTTTTGGTTGAAAATAGGATGATGAATTTTACCTTTTGGTTTAACAGAACATTTTATAAACAAACTCAAGAAACTGGTCTCCACAAGCAGGAAGAGTACCCCTGGAAAAAGTTGACTGTAATCAGCATCGCAGGCAGTGATGGGAATAATGGAGTTACAAATAAACGGCGTTACAAACGGAGTTATTTTTTTCATTAACGAGTAATCAAAGTAGTTACTATGTCTATCGTTACAACGCCGTTACCGTTACATTCACTAAATGGGGGTACGTTAGTTAACGTTGTCTTCCGCGCTGGCTCTCGTAAACTGTTTACTTTTTTCCCCCCCTTGGTAAGGGAGAGGAGGAGGGGGAGGGAGCAGAGGCGAGGGAGGGGCGAAACAATAAGAATGCTGCTGATTGGCTAATGTAGAGTGTCAGGCAGAGGTCAGCCAATCAGATGTTTTGTTGTTCAGTTCACTCTCAAACCACAAGCCGCAGGCTCACTGCTTCAAATCTGAAAAGTCCGGCAGCAATGGCGAGTCTGGAGGGAAAGTTGGCATTTTCAAAGTGGAAATACAGACACTGTGGTGTATGAGTAAGGTAATCTCTCTCACCCAGTAGGAGGAGCCAGCGAGGTGCTCCCCAGGTTTTACGAGGTGAAGAAGAAGAAGTGTTCGTGTGTGAATTCATTCATTCTGTTTCTGGTTTTGACGCTCAAAGGATTAAAGGTAACTGCTTGCAGATCAGTTTGTTTCTCCTTCTTCACACGCCACAGTGGTGACCCCGCGTGAAATATGTCAAGATAAGACGAGGATGTTGTTTCTTCGTTGGGCCCCGCCGCCGCGGCGTCTGCCCAGCTGTTGCAGCCGAACCCAGCCGACTTTGCTCCCACAGCGAGTGTTAAGCTCCCGGAATTCTGGCAGAGCGACCCGGTTTCGTGGTTCCAGCACATCGAGGCACTCTTTCGCCTCCGAGGCGTGAACGCAGATGAAACCAGGTACTTCTTGGTCGTGTCGGCTCTGGATATGCAGTCAACCCGCAAAGCCATGCCGCTGCTGCGCGACCCGCCACACGTGGACAAATATGGCGCCCTCAAAGAGTTTCTGCTTCGAAGGTACACTTTGACTTCAACTGAGAGGGCTGATAAACTGCTATCGCTGCCGGGTTTGGGTGACGGCACGGCTGTGAACATGATGGACAAAATGCTGTCGCTACTTGGTTCAGACGACGGGGGTTTCCTTTTCCCTCACATTTTCCTGCGCCAGCTTCCGTCGCAAGTGAGGGCTACTTTGGCTAATTCCCCTTGTTTATCTGCCGGTGATTACCGGGGTTTGGCGGAGGAGGTGGACCGGGTCCTGCTGGCTACCAGACGGTTCGCGGTGCAGAGTACGTCGGTGGAGCCCGAGCAGACGGAGGTGGACGAGCCGGCGGTGATTTCAGCTGTTGGCGTGCGAACTCGGCGGGGGAGCTCCCTTTGTTTCTACCACCGGAGGTTCGCAAACAAAGCTAAGCGCTGCATCCCACCATGCACATGGGTGTCGGGAAACGAGGAAGCCGGCGCTCAGTAGCAGCTGTGGGCGCTGACGAGCAAGGTGAGCTGCTCTTCGTCACAGACTCCCTGTCAGGACGTCGTTTTCTGGTTGACTCTGGTTCCCAGAAGAGTTTGGTCCACCCTGTTGGACCTGAATTAGCAAGCCGAGGCAGTGGCCCACTGCTAACTGCTGCTAACGGCTCTCCCATTGGAACTTTTGGCACTAGACGGGCAACAGTTTCTTTCCATGGTCGTGAGTTTGAGTGGGATTTTGTTGTTGCCTCAGTGACTGTTCCTATTATCGGTGCAGATTTTTTATGTGCTCATGGACTGTTAGTAGATGTTGCTAACCGCAGACTTATTGACGCTGTAACTTTTGCAACTTTCCCATGTGTGTCTGGGGGGGCTGGGCCGCTAACTCATGCTAATGTTTTAGTTTCAGGAGATGTTTTTCAAGGTTTGTTGGCAGAATTCCCCTCTTTAACTACACCTGCTTTTTCCTCTTCAGAAACTAAACACGGGGTCGAGCATTTCATCCCTACTACGGGACCGCCCGTTTTCGCACGTGCACGCCGCCTCGACGCTGTTAAACTGGCCATCGCTAAAGAGGAGTTTGGTACCATGGAGAGGTTGGGTATTGTTAGACGCTCTAACAGCCCGTGGGCCTCCCCCCTTCACATGGTACCAAAAGCAGACGGGTCGTGGCGCCCATGTGGCGATTTTCGCCGTTTAAATAACGTGACGACGCCTGATCGCTACCCCATTCCGCACATTCAGGACTTTTCTGTTCGGTTGTCGGGTGCTTCCATTTTTTCTAAGGTGGATCTGGTGCGCGGCTACCATCAAGTCCCAGTGCAGTCCAGCGATGTACCTAAAACTGCAGTAATCACCCCCTTTGGGCTTTTTGAGTTCCTCCGCATGCCGTTTGGACTAAAGGGGGCAGCACAGACTTTTCAAAGGCTGATGGACTCCGTGTTACGTGGCCTCGATTTTGTGTTTGTCTATCTGGACGACATTTTGGTGGCCAGCTCGTCAACCGAGGAGCACCTGTTGCACCTGAAAGAAATTTTTCAGCGCTTGGATGCACATGGCTTGATCATTAATCCGGTTAAGTGCCAGTTTGGTTTACCGGTGATCGATTTTTTAGGTCATCGAATTTCCGCGCAGGGTGCAGTTCCATTGCCTGCCAAGGTGCAGGCGGTGGCAGAGTTCCCACGTCCTCTGGTGGTTAAAAAGTTGCAGGAGTTTTTGGGCATGGTGAACTTTTACAACAGGTTCATTCCCAATGCAGCCCATCTCCTGCAGCCTCTCTACGAGGCCCTGCGCTCGAGGAAGGCGACTGACACAGTGGTTTGGACCCCGGACCGGATCACTGCTTTTGATGGTGCTAAGTCCGCGTTAGCTAGTGCGGCACTCCTAGCCCATCCAGATTCAGAGGCCCCGATTGCGTTGACAACTGATGCTTCAGATATAGCTGTGGGGGCCGTTGTAGAGCAACGCGTTGGCGACGCATGGCAGCCGTTGGCATTTTTCAGCCGTAAATTGCGGGACTGCGAGCGCAAGTACAGCGTTTTTGACCGCGAGTTGTTGGCGCTATTCTTAGCTACACGGCATTTTCGTTTTTTGCTGGAGGGTCGTTCATTTACGGCTTATGTGGACCACAAACCACTCACGTTTGCAATGTCTAAAGTTTCGGAGCCCTGGTCAGCACGTCAGCAACGGCACTTGGCGGCCATTTCAGAGTTTACAACGGACGTCCGCCATGTGGCTGGAAAATCCAACTCAGTGGCAGACTGTCTGTCACGGGTGCTCGTTTGTCCTGTGCTCCTCGGGGTAGATTTTTCTGCCATGGCCGCTGACCAACCGGGAGACGCTGATATAACTGCCCTTCGTGCCGGCGTTTCAGGGCTTAAGCTAGAGGAGGTCAAATTGGGAGAGGGCGGTCCTTTGATCCTGTGTGACGTTTCCACAGGCCGGACACGCCCAGTGGTTCCATCAGGTTGGCGCCGCCGCATTTTTGACTCTGTTCACTCTCTCTCGCACCCAGGTGTGCGCGCGTCTGTGAAACTAGTCAGCGCACGTTTTGTGTGGCCTGGTTTACGCAGAGAGGTGAGGAGTTGGGCAGCGGCTTGCGTGGCTTGTCAGCGTGCCAAGGTGCACCGGCACACTAAGGCACCACTGGAACCATTTCCCATTCCAGCCAAGCGTTTTGACCACGTGCATGTGGACTTAGTTGGTCCCCTGCCCCCATCACGGGGTTTCACACACCTGCTTACAGTGGTCGACCGCACAACCAGGTGGCCGGAGGTCGTTCCTCTTTCTTCCACAACTACCTCCGACGTGGCTGGTGCGTTCCTCTCCACTTGGGTTGCCCGTTTTGGTGTGCCCTCGGACATCACTTCAGACAGAGGTCCCCAGTTTATTTCAGGGCTCTGGTCCGAGATGGCGCGCTCCTTGGGGGTGCAGGTGCATCGCACTACCGCCTACCACCCTCAGGCTAACGGGTTGGTTGAACGTTTCCATCGGTCTCTTAAGGCGGCGTTACGTGCTGCGCTAACAGACGTTGGCTGGGTGGAGCGTTTGCCGTGGGTGCTGCTTGGGTTGCGATCAGCTCCTAAGGAGGACCTCAACGCTTCATCAGCCGAGTTGGTTTTTGGTCAGCCTGTACGAATCCCAGGGGAGTTTTTGTTAGACGCTGCCGCTCCACGGTTCCCCGAAGCGGTGGACCCCTATTCGCAGAGCGGTCTTTTGGTTCCGGGTCCTGTGCACCATTGTTTCCCGCAGGCGTTTGTGCCCACTGCACTCCAGTCTGCCCGTTTCGTTTTTGTGCGACGTGACGCCCACCGTTCGCCCCTCCAGCCTCCGTATGACGGGCCGTTTCGAGTGCTCGAAAGAGGCGCGAAAAGTTTTGTTTTAGACATGGGTGGGCGTAGAGAGCTGGTTACAGTGGACCGCCTGAAGCCAGCCTATGTGTTGGCTGATGATGAGGTGTTGCCGGCTCAGGTTCCTAGACGCGGCCGCCCTCCTGCTCGACCCCATCTTCCGTTTTCTCCCCCCAACTGTGTTCCTCCCCCTGTGGCACAAAATGTTGTTCCTGCACGGGTGCCAGCTGTTTCTCCGCCCCCGAGTCGACGCAGTCGGTTCGGCAGGTTGATTAGGCCCCCTGTGAGAGACTGATATGTTTTGTATTTGCCCTTCTGGGTGTTCGGGGGGGGGTGTGTGGTGTGTTGGTGAGGTATGTGGCCTCATCTCTCTCACCCAGTAGGAGGAGCCAGCGAGGTGCTCCCCAGGTTTTACGAGGTGAAGAAGAAGAAGTGTTCGTGTGTGAATTCATTCATTCTGTTTCTGGTTTTGACGCTCGAAGGATTAAAGGCAACTGCTTGCAGATCAGTTTGTTTCTCCTTCTGCACATGCTACAACACTACTTTACTCTCCTTGAGGTAAAAGGCAAGAACGTGCATGTGAAGTGTACATTATGTCCCGGAGAGAAGTGTACGTCCGTCGTAATCTGATCTGACAAGCATCTCTCACAACTGCTCAGGTAATTCAGATTTTCAGTACTGTTTTAAAAGTACTTCATATTGTTAAAATGGTTATTTTGTTTGTAAGAAAATACTTGAAGAAC
>JBBPBX010057707.1:7612-22338 GCA_038048925.1 Garcialebias charrua
CCCCCTGCAAGGTGAAAGCAGAACTCATCTCTTCTCGTGTCGCTCAAGTAGCACTTGGCAAAAACTCCTGCGGTATCTCAAGAGTCCCACAAATTCACATTTCAAACACAAACAGCTTGAAGAAATTAGATAATTTTCTTTTCAAGGAAGGTTATTTAGGGTTTTTCTATTAACCATGCTCTAGAAAGACAAAATGCCTCTGAGATTGCTTCAGTAAGAGTTTTTCCCCATTGTGTATAACCTTCCACTCCTTTGGTTCATGGCAAGTTTTTTTAATTAAAGAATTACAGTAGTCCCTCACTTATCGTGCATTTACGTTCCAGACAGCCCCGCAATAGGTCAAAATCCTTGAAGTAGGGTTGTTATTTTATATATATTTTAAGGCTTTATAAACCATTACCACACTTGCAATGTTCCTAACAATGTTTTAAACTCTCTAAACGCTCTAAAAGAACAGCAAAAGTGAGCAGACAGACTGATGCTATAGTTACTGAGCCACCCCATGGGGGCGGACTGGCCATCGGCAACACTGCAACATTTCCCGGTGGCCTGGCCTGCTCAGTAATAATAATAATAATAATGAATTCAATTTATAACGCGCTTTTCATTAGTGAAAATCTCAAAGCGCTACACACATTGAATGCTACACACATTCATACACCGGTAGCGGCAGACTACCATGCAAGGTGCTTTCCAGTCCTACCGGGAGCAACTTGGGGTTAAGTGTCTTGCTCAAGGACACAACGACACATGGTGTGGGGAACCGGGATTCGAACCGCCAACCTTCCGATTGGGGGACGACTGCCATTACCACTACGCCATGGCCGCCCCTCAGTGATCGTCAAGGGGCTGGACCAAAGACTCAGTTCTGGTCGCGCTTGATTATTTGGTAACACTTTACAATAAGGTACTGTACATAAAATTTGATTAACTACTAAGGAACGAATCAGGAGCTAATGGGTAGTTAACCAGTACTTACTGGGCAACACACAGCCAAGCCTTATTAGGGGACTACTGGTTAGTTACCTTGTAAATGAAGAGGAGCTAATCCAGAACTGATGGGTAGTTACCAAAGAAACTAAAGAAGAACAAATCAGGAGTTAATGGTAGTTGACCAGTACTTACTGGGGAACACACAGCCAAGCCTTATTAGGGGACTACTGGTTTGTTACCACAGAAACAGAGGAGAAATTATCTATGTGGGTTCGGAATAAACCCTGCGCCAGTGAGATCACAGCTCAGACATAGTTGAGATGACAGTAGTACAAGATTATGAAATCAGTTCTTACCACTGGTTAGTGGCAAGAATCCAATAAAATCAGTAATCACTAGGAAACAGGTTTCTGACTATTCCAAGCTGTGACCTCACTGGTGTGGGGTTTATTCAGAACCCACATGGATAATTTCTCCTCTGTTTCTGTGGTAACAAACCAGTAGTCCCCTAATAAGGCTTGGCTGTGTGTTGCCCAGTAAGTACTGGTTAACTACCCATTAGCTCCTGATTTGTTTCTGATTCATTCCTGAGATCTTCCCTAGTACCGTAGTTAGTTTTGTGTATCTTATTGTAAATTGTTACTGATTATTTTAAATAAACAATCCATGCCGCAAACTCAGGTACCCGCCTCACTGAAGCTCCCTGAGCAGTAGCGATTTGGAAAGACAGACCCCACCCCCGTCTCTCCTTTTTTTCTGAGGCTGTCTGTCACAGCCTGTTGTGTGTGTCTGCTCTGCTGTGACAGTCAGCCTCAAAAAGAGAAAGGAGGGGTGGGGTCTCTCTTTCATCATCACTACTGCTCAGGGAGCTTCACTGATGTGGATACCTGAGTGAACGGCATGGATTGTTTATTCAAAATAATCAAGTGTGACCAGAACCAAGCCTGCGGGCCAGGCCACCGGGAAATGTTTTAGTGCTCCCAATGGCCAGTCCACCCTTCATGGATAATGCTCTGGTTGGTTGCCTTCCATCAATCAGCCAATCATTTGTCTTGTCCAAGCTTAGGTTTGAAAACCCGTGAAACAGTGAGTCCACAAAAGTTTAACTGCAAAGTATCGAGGGACTACTGTAGTTAATATTAATATCTGATGCAAGTCTAAATATGAATCTCTTTAGTTTCTAATGTTTCTTGTTGTTCTTCTTGTTGTTCTGTCTCCGTAGCGGCGCAGAGGTAGTGGGGTTTTCTGCGCCAACTGCCTGACCACCAAGACGTCTCTGTGGAGGAAAAATGCTAACGGGGGCTACGTCTGCAACGCATGTGGTTTATACCAAAAACTACATTCGGTAAGTCATAAACACAAAATGATTTGGTGTTTCAACAACTGTGCGTTGTAATATAGACTGCCTTAGGCAAACTAAAAGAACAGAGTTATATATATATATATATATATATATCATATACATACAGACACACACACATAGGAGAGTGGTGGCGCAGAGGTTAAAAAAGTTGGGCCTGTGATCAGAAGACTGCTGGTTCAACTCCCCAGACCGACAACATCAAATTGTGGGTGGGATAGGTGAAGCACTCACACCTGCCTCTACCTTCATTTGTCCCACTCTGGGCCGCCCTTGAGCAGCTCTCTCCACAGAGAGCTGTAGTAGCTCAATGGTCTGTGGTTGTGTCAGGAAGGGCATCCAGCGTAAAAATAATTGCCAGGTCTTCGTGCGACTTAGTTTGTTGTGACGACCCCTGAAGAAGGGAGCAGACAAAAGAAGAACAAGGGGGAAAAAAGTATAATTGTTTCACTTTTTACTTTTAGCAACGTCTGTGCACTGCAGCTGTATCTGGGGTCTCTCGACTCTGTCACTGTTATTTTGTGGTCCAGAAGCTGAAACGTTTGGGAACATCTGATCTCACAAACCCCAGCAGAAAGGCACTGGAGAGTGATTTGCATGCGAGTTGAAGCTTTGGACACTTCACTTTTCAATTTGATTTGAGAAAGCAGCACAGAAGCAAAACATCTTCAAACAAATACAAGAAAAACAGCCATTCTTTTAATAACACTTGTAATATCAACAAGTGAGGAAATGTGTTTGAGTAATAACAATTATTTTAGTTATTAAACTAAAGGGCTAAACTCCGATCCACTCGTTTTATACTCGTAAAGGTTGTTCTTCTGCCACGTTATGGACTGCTGTGTTCCAGAACCAACACACTTCATCCACTAATCATCATTCCTCCTGTGTGGTCAATTAGCATATGATGCAAATAAAAATGTGCAGAATGTACTTCTTCTGTGTTCTGTGAATCCCACTGTGAAAATGTATTATTGTGTGGAGAGAAAAAAAAAAGGTCTGGTTAATTTGGCAGGTGCTGGGTGTTCCAGAACCGTTCGGCTCACGCAGCGAACCCCTCCCGTGGAGTGAGAAATATGATCGAATGAATCGAGTTTACCATCCTAGCCTGGGGAAAGTCGACGGAGATCCCAAATTTAATTAGACTGAGCAAAGTGCAGCAGAGATAAAGACCCAGGCTGGTATTTTGTTGACTTGAGAATATCATGCTCATTCAGACATGTTCTCAAGGTGTTCAACCTAATTATGCTCCGTATAAATATTGTTAATTATTCACGACTTTTGGGTTGCATGAGTCGTGTTTGCACATTTGTTTTTGTTGTTTTTTTTCCAGCTCAGCTTGTAAAACTTTAAAGTAAATGTTTAAATGTAATAAATCAGACTTTTAGTAAATGAGTGACCATGTTTCAACACTTTAAAGGATTAGCTACTGAAGGAATTTGTAAAAATTCAAACTACAGCAACGTTTCCACCTTCCTGCCCTGTATATGTCCTTGGTTCAACCCGTTCATCTCATCTGACGCTCCAATCACGTTCCGACTCCCTCCACTCTTGGCAGTCTTCACGACAACCATATTTTATATCCCATAATAAAAGTTTTATACGCTCTACACACATTATTAGAGAGGATAGCAGCTAGTAAAACACTTGAGAGTCCGAGAGGGGAAGGGAGAGTTATGAATAAAATGGCAGAAGAGAAGGAAAGAAAAGGAAGATGGATGAAAGTGGAGGGGAAAGGAGACCATCACGTGAAGTGAGACGAAAAGATTTGGAGAAAATGCCGAATTAAACACTCAAAAACAGATGGGGCGACATACGATACAGGTTAAAACGGATGAGAGTTATGCAGCACGTTAGCCCAGGTAATAGGGGCGGCCGTGGTGTAGTGGTAATGGCAGTCGTCTCCCGATCGGAAAGTTGGCGGTTCGACTCCCGGGACCCGCACCATGTGTCGTTGTGTCCTTGGGCAAGACACTTAACCCTGAGTTGCTCCCGGTAGGACTGGAAAGCACCTTGCATGGTAGTCTGCCGCCACCGGTTTATGAATGTGTGTAGCATTCAATATATGTGTAGCACTTTGAGATTTTCAGTAATGAAAAGTGCGTTATAAATTGAATTAATTATTATTATTATAATAGACCAAACCATCACTTTCATCATGAAAGTACACAAATCTAAACAGCCGTTTTTATCTGAGCAGGTTGTGTGTACCTGATTATACAGAAAACTCCCTAAAATGAGTGCACTTATTACATAAACATCAAGTTGCCTCATTAAAGAACAAATATGGAGGGAAAAGAAACATTTATTTCATTTGTGAAATGTTCCTGCTTTGACCGACTTCCTCTTCCTGAATTGTTTTTGGCAACTTCCAGCAACAACTTGTTCACATTTTTCTAAAGATGAGTGCATTGTTTGGAAGTTTTCTTTTCCCTTTTTGTTCCCGACCTTCGTCTCACCTCTTCTTCTTCTTCTTCCTTTGTTCCCCATTTCCTAGTTGTGATTTCTCTCACCTTTTTGTTAACTACTCAAAAACAAAAGAGTACAAACTCTGAAAACTGTAGAGAAGAATAGGAATGTCAGCGATGTTAACGTGTCATTGTTTTAAGCTGTCACTCTTGGTGTAACATGTTTTTGATACTGGTTCTGAATTGTGTATCAAAATCATTAGTGGCCAACCTTTTCATTAATTTCTACATTCACACAGTCGTGCTTAACATGGCTGCTATTATCAGCTATAACTTCAGGGATTTCTACAAGTTATAACAATATAATATACACGTATAAACAAAGAGGCATGCTGGGAATCCCTTTTCAAGCTTCTTCCTTTTTTCCCTCCTTTATTTTTATATTTAAATATATGTGGACATTAACGTAACATGTATAATAAAAACGTAAGTAAATTCTGGAGAAGCAGAATTTGCCCAAAATCAATCAGGCATTTGAAAGTTTTAACTCGCATCCAGGAACATTACTGCCTGATCATTTTAACCTCCCAGTATGAAAGTTATTTATTTGTTTAAATTCTTTGAAATTTTTTGAAAAGCTGTTGAAGTTTATTTTAATAAGGGTCCACATTTAGGTTTCTACTACTGATTTGAGTTTTATTTCTGTTTTTGACCACTGGAATGGGCTAATTACCCAGCACTTTGTTTTGTGGGTCTAATTGAGCATCTCTTACTCTTTAAAACGGTGAACTGTTCTCTTTTTTAACTAAAACACGACAGTTTTTCTGACAGTCGGGATCTTCCTCTAACTTTGTGTGAGAGTTTTTGCTGTAGAACTGAACTTGTCTCCTCAGGGCGCAAATGATTTACATAAAATGCAAGTGCTCCCCCTTGTGGTTGGGGCAAAGAGTACATCCATGTGGGGTGGTTACTGTGGTGCTCATTTTAGCAAATCACTGGTAGCCAAACCTGCCTGAATTAAAACATTTTAAATGTATCTTGGTTTTATTTTCTTGATTCTGTTAAAACGGTTTAGATTTAGATTGTTCAACTAAATATAAAAACACTTTATGTTGAGGCAATCAGTGTATTGACATGTGCTAATTTAAGGGCAGAAAGGATTTTTTAAGTTGCCTGATTACTCATAAAACATTGACTTATTTTTTTTTATCCAGGCTTGATTATGCCATTTGTGTTCAGAGCGGTTATTTAATCAACGAAACCACTTATTCATTAAGTTTCATCATCGTCAAGTAATTCTGGGATATGTTCACTTGACATTTATGAAGTCACCAGCTTTGTTAGTGTAATAAAGTAGAAGAGGAGAAATTGTGTACAGTAATAACTCTTTTTTTTTCTTCTTCTAAACTTCTACTTGTTTCCTTTCTTCACAGACGCCGAGGCCGTTAAACATCATCAAGCAGAACAACGGAGAGCAAATCATCCGACGGAGAACCCGAAAACGCCTCAACCCAGATCCACTCGCATCGGACAACCCCACCCCCAAGCAGCAGCGAATCGCCAGCGAAGAGCGCATGAACGGGGAGGAGACGGACAGAAGCTGCTCGTCGGTAAAAAACCAACAGCCGTCCCCTCGCTCCCGCTCGCCCCGATCCACTCAAGCCTTCTTAGCAAACCAAACGCTGGAGATACACAGACGCATGCCTCCTCTCCTCCTCCCGACTCATCCTCCCCCAGCTATGGTTGCCGAGAGCAACGGGGCCATCTCCGAGGTAGGGGTAACGTCAAAAGTTGAGGGAGGAAAGGGGGGAGCGGGCTCAGAAAGAGGCAGCCCAATTGAAAAGTACATGCGTCCATCGAAACCTTCTAGTTACTCTCCTCCAGGGTCACCCATTGAGAAATATCAGTATCCACTTTTCTCCTTACCCCTCCCTTTAACTATCTCACCTGATCTGACACCCGAGTCCGACTGGCTCAGATTCTGGACCAAATATAAGATGGCAGCCACCTCTGGGGTCCCTGGGAGCATCAGTAACCTCAGCAGCCCAGGTGGCCTCGGTAATAACGCCCATCATCTGGGTCCGATGGTGACTCCTGTACAGTATCATCAGCAAAGCTACACGGTGCCTTACTGTGCCTCTCCCTACTCTCCCCTCCCACCTCCTCCAGCCTCTGCCTATCCCCCTCCTCATCACACCCAGAACTCCACAGCCTCGTCAGAAAACGAGGTTCCTTTGGATCTTGCCATACGGCAAAGAGATCCAAGCGTTGCAAACACGCACATGTCAACGAACGGCGCCGAGAGGAGACGACTGGAGTCGCCCCTAACTGAGAGGCTAACGGGGAGCTGTAAAGAAGAGAAAGAGGAGGAGGAGATGACAGATGAAGGAGGGAACCTAGGTGGGAACGCAGGGAAGGAAGTGCAAGACGATGCGATAAGACGTCAAACAAGTGCTCCGTCGAATTTCACGAAGGTGGACGCAGCCACGCAGAACGACCTGACCAATCACTGCATCCACTGCGGGATCTATTTCCTGGATGAGGTCATGTATGCCCTGCACATGAGCTGCCATGGCGACAAGGCACCGTACCAGTGCGGTTTTTGCCTTCACATGTGCGTGGATCGCTACGACTTCACCACGCACATACAGAGGGGCTTACATCGGCACGCAGACAAAACGCCGCAGCAGAAGGGTCATTCGCGGGGCGGCAAGACTCCGAATGCCACGGTGACACCTGAGCACGACTGTCCACGTGTGGCAGACGACGGACAAAAAGATGGAGAGGTCACGGGTAACGGTGATGAAGTCATAGGAACATGTCAGGACAACCAAGAGAAGGAAAGTATCGCCAATGAAACCAGCAACTTTAAAACAGCTGCTGAAAAGGAAGTAAAGGGTGGAAACAAGGAACTGAGAGGCCAAACCGTGTCAGATGTCCGTGATGAGATCTCAAAACCTACAGAGGTCTTGACTGTAGCAGAGTCTAATAAGTTCGATGGGCTCCCCGATGGAAACTAAACATCTTTGACTCAAACCATTAAAAACATGTTGTTGGATGAATGGGCTCTAAACTTCCTGGAGATTAGCTCATTTCTGAATGAGCCTGGGCACTAAATTGTACGCATCCTTATGCTGGAAGCTGTCAAATGGTCAAAAATGGAAAATGTTTGCAGCTGAACTTGCAGCAGAGGCCGGCCGGAGAAACAGCTTCTCTTGAGTAACGGCCACTCGACAGCACGGTGGAGAGAAGTCAACGGGGTGCTGGCATCCAGCTGAAATCACCTTTCATAAACATCCACTTTATGTGCTTTCTATAGAAGAGGACTGGACTGAAAGATGATGTGGCCTCTCAAAGCCACCATACAGCAGAGCAAACAACAAAAAACTCAAAAAAACATGGCTGCGTAGGTTTCATCATGCTAACAAACTGATTCCAGTCTGGTGTATCATTCAGACTGGTTTATTTAGGCAAAACCAGATCTGATCTGGCTAGAACTGCTCTTTATTTTATTTTTAAATGTTCTTAGAGTATCCTCGTTGTGCAAATGGATCAAAAACCAAAAACACTTATATGGTTTATTTGAAACCGCAAAGGGCTGGAGGCGCAGTTCATTCGGTACAAAGTGGATCAGTTCGTTCACTTGGGTCGTGCTGTTTCTCAAACTAACAAAGCTGGATCGATGCAAAACCACCGTGTCTGCGTGGTGACCGACGATTAGCCGAGCTCGAATCAACTCGGACTTTCTGAAACTGCTTAAAGCCAGTTCAAACGGATCAAATGGATCCGACTCCAGACTGAAGTGTTCGCCACATCCATTTGGATTAAAACAGTTGTTTTCTACTTTCCTCTGTGCCATGAAACTAGCTATGTGCCTGGCTGCTTGCCTCTTAGAACAACCATTTATTAACCTGCTTGACATTTATATTAATAAGAATTATAAATATAATGGTAATAATGAGAACAATGATGGTGTCTTCATACAAAAATGCAATTTGCTACATTTTTCTTATTATTTTGTAAAGGTAAATAATGTTTTTTAATGGAAATGGTACTATAAAAATTAGTCTATTTGAGTTGTTTTTTTGTTTTGTTTTTTGTTTTTTTCGTGTTCCTAACGGGACTTGTTGCGTTGATAGAAGTCTGCTAACAGAAGTGGTACAACAAACGGGGGAGGGAGGGCGTGGGCATTTGTGTAATAGCATTTTACAGTATGTGCGTGAGACTCAAAGGGTGCGTCCGTCCCCAAATGATGACGTAAACGTGATGAATGCTCGGTTTCTCAGTCCTCAGGGGTCGCGCGTGTTGCACACCAACCTGCCTGTTTCACAGCATGGGACACATCATGTTGTACCTGTCCAACGCTCTGGGAATGAGGTTCTTCTTTTGGCATGTTTTACTTTTGTTCCCTCTTCTGGGCCCTTGTGTTTTGTGTTCGTTCATAGGTCGTCAGCATAACGTTTCGTTTTCTTTATGTCCGTTTCAATTACAAAGTTTTATAGAGAGACTTGGGAGTGAAAGCTTACATTTTATCGAAAGGATCAAATGTTTGAGTTTGAACTGTAAAAAACTTTCTCTATGTTTGCAGTTTACAGAGATTCTTTAATCTCGTATAGCGGAGAGTCGGTTAGGTTACCTCGATGTAGCATTTTAGCAACTTTTACGAAATTTGGAAAACACGTTGCCTTTAATATAGATGGGATCTGTTACATTACATTTTGAATACTGTAGTACTGCAAACTACAAGAAGTTGGTAAAAGATTATCATTTTGCTTTCAAATCCATCATCCACTTCATAAACACAGTAAAAAAAATCTCACAAACGTTTTGGCTTTTTGTCATCAAATTATTATTATTATTATTATTATGTTTTCTAAACAGTCACCGTAGTGAGTTTAAAGTCCCTCTGATTGTTACTGGTCATGTTGGCCATTACTTCTCCAACCTTGCTGCCTTAGTTACTGGAAAATCCTAAAAATAAGTGTTACTTGAGCAGAATAGAATAAAAGTAGAATCAAAACAAAACAAACAAAAATAAACTGAGAAAATTTAGCTAAAACTGATGAAGATAAATAGTTATTTTTCTATGCTTATCCAAAAGTCGTGAGTGAGAAGTATTCCCCTCAGTGCCTGCTAACCTGTGCTTTTCAGTTTTTGTCATCTCTAATTGTTACCGAAGCATCTGGCAGATGTTGCACAAACGTCTTTGGTTCTCATGCAATAAGTGTCTGAATCCTCAGTGTTTCTGTAAATGTTTGTTCCAACAGACGCATGCCCATGTCTGGTTGTCCTAACATCAATCACCTCTTAAATATAGTTCAGTTGTTTTTTGTACACTACGTTTACGTTCCAAATTGCTCTGCTGACACATTACAGATGTTTTAGTTGAAAGTGTACAGTATTTGATTGAAATAGTTTTGACATTTCGGTGCCCAGATATAGAGAAGATACTAATAGTTCATTGTCTCATGTTTAGTTTATAATTTATTGCAAAAGAAAAGATCATATCATCCTTTTTGACCCAAACAAATGGTCATATACATAAATAATGAGCTAATAATAAAAAAATAACAACACTTTAGTGTGCAAAATGTAAAACGGGTGAAATTAAGATTAAAACGGACCTTCTGAGGTTCCCAACCCTGGTCCTGGAGGAACAGCGTCCTGCAAGTTTAGTTGTTCCCCTGCCCCAACACACCTGATTTAGTGATTTAATTACTTCCTCAAGTTCTGCTAAAGCCTGTTAATCAGGACCATGGTTGGGAACCACCTTGGTTGGAAGTACCTTCAATTTCTCCTGATTGGATTAAATCATAATTACATTTATTAGTTAAAGACCGTGTAAAGTGAAATTAAATGTGTGTTTTTAGTTTGTCACATGGCATAAATATGTGTTATTAATCACCCATTTAAATCTGACTGATTAAAAACATTGTTTACCTTATAAAATTAAGTCTCAAAAATCATGAAAAAACATGATTTTGCCTTGCCCTGGAACGCTGGGGGCGTGTCAGTGCGTGGGCGTGGTTTCAGCGCAGCTGCGCTCGTGTCCTGCCCCTGCCCTGAGCTGACTGTGTGGAGAGGCAGGCAGCAGAGATCCAGTAAACCTGCTCTGTTTTTATCCGAGTTCTGTCTGTAACAGCAGCTACTTTTTCCAAGAGTTACGCTGTTTTTGTAAATAGTTTTCTTGTGTGTTTTTAATCTGGAATGAATAAAAAAAAAAAGAGTTGTACCATGCGGGATTTGAACCCGTGGGGTTTGGGACGGAAGGCAAGCGCTTTATCCATTGACCTATCCAGGCATTACAGATACTCGGTATAAAACCACGCGGTATAAAAACATGTTATGATTTGTACGGGTGCCCTGACCATTGCGACATCCAGGGAAGATGCACGAACGAGGCATAATTGATTAGCTAGCTAACAATGAACAAAATATCTATGCTATTGCTATCTGATGCTATCTGCGATTCGCGAGTGAACGGCTCCACCGAGGCGAATTTATACGGCTGGAGCTGCAGGGGGTGGGGCTATACTAATGAGGACCGCGTGACGAAACGCGGTCACATTTAAAACACGCCTAAAAAATCCTGAAATAGAAATATGTTTATACACAGTTTGCTCTATAACTCCAAAATTAATTGAGCTACAATTTTGAGACTTTTTACTCATTTACAAGATTACAATTATGACATTTATAATGTTTATTGAAGAAAATGTTGAAATTCACTTTACACGGTCTTTAATGTAAAGCTCAACTAACAAATAAGAAGTGTTCACAGTTTGAATTTATATAAAGCCAACAACAAAACATCAGGTTTGTGTTGTGTTGTAGCCAAAAGACTTGGTCCGCTCAAAGTCATTTTCATTTGCCACATGTCCTAAATTTAGAGATTTTAGAGTAAAATGGTTTGGTTCCTCGTCAAGGGGCTGCTGTTTAAGGAACAAGGTGTTCACAACCATAATTGTAGCAAAATAACGGAAGGATGCACTGTTTTAGATGAAGATATTTCGCTTCTCATCCGAGAAGCTTTATCAAATTGATAAAGCTTCTCGGATGAGAAGCGAAACGTCTTCTGTTACAAATAAAGTCCAGTTGATCTTGAATTGAACGCCTTTTTGATTTATCATGTCCTGGACGACTGAGAATCTTCACCAGCATAGATGAAGATAGAACAAGGGGATGGAATAATGGAGGTGTTTATGGGAGACGCTCATTGATGCTGGTTCTGTTCACTTTTCGGTTTTTGGTTTCGTTTGTCCATTACCCTTTTGCCAACATCCAATCTGTCCTTATGTGTTGATTTTCCTCGTAAGCTTCACCGTACGGCTCTATCAGCAGCAGCTTGTTTGGATACTTGAACTCGTACTTGAACAGCAGTTAGTTGACAGTTAGTAGCCGAAAAGAAACAAAACGTTGAAAATGTTTCTTACATTTGCCTCCAATCACTTCCCAAAGGGACTAACAAAGAGCAGGAACAAACACAGTATGACTTTAAAAAGTATTTTCATATTTTCCCTGGGATTCTTGGAGACGTTTGTTGAGGTACTGTGACAAAACATTTAAGCAAGTTAACTGTAACATTTGATAAATGGAAATATTTATGCCGAGCTGTTTCATTAACTTGAAAGGAAATCTCCCTATTTTTAAGTAAAAGCTAAAAGAATGCACTTTTCATATCGTCAGTCCCTTATTAACGTAGCTGCTTTAGCTTTGTTGCCTGCTTCGTCGATTTGGCAAACGCAAGATTTTACTGAAGCAGACATCACGTTTAGGGGAAAATGTCGGCGTTGTTGTTTTTACTTTGAGGTTATGGTAACCTTTATGCAACTATATGCTAAAAACAAATCAGGTTTTACGGGACGCACGTGGCATGGCCTTGTGTTACTCGAACAGCGACTGTCTGTTTCAAATCAGCATTTCAAATCAGCGTTTACATCCGGAGGCCTTCAGTGTTTTTCCTTTTTGTCACTATGTGAGAGAATTGCTTGCACTCCATGTATTATGTTCTTATTGCCAAGAAAGGGATGACACACACACACACCTACAGCTGTACAAACTGAGTGTACATCACTACATACTACTAGCATGTAGTGTTAACTAGGGCCAGTTAATACTGGCTGAACACACACACACACACATACACAGTAAGTTTATATGTTTAATCAGTATATTCATGTAGGAGCTATCTCTGTTCAGATGAGATGATTTTGTAGGAAATAAATTTGACTTTGTTGTTTTTAGGCTACGTTCTGTCATGTTGTATTTTATTCTTCTGCTTTTTCTCTATGTTCTTGTTATTTGTAGGTTTTGTCTCAAGCAAAAATGAAATTTCAACATATTTTGACGGCCAAGAAAAAAGTTTGTTACACAGCTAAACTTGAAGAATAGTGTTCATGATGATGATGATGATGATGATGATAATTAATAAAAGTAATAACATTCTCAAAGTGGACAATGGGTGCTTTATTTGAAAAAGTTGCAATATCTGTTCAACATGTGGAGTTTAAACTGGCATATGTGGATAAATGAGCTGTGCATAAAGCTTTTATTTTGGGTTAGGCAGATTTTTTTTTAAAGTTAATCATAAACTTTCAAACTTGCCTCCCGCTGTGCTCTCTGAATACAGGAGCCCCACAACGTCCATCTGTTCCTCGTCTCATCCGCTTCTCGATGCCACCTGCTTGATTTTATTGCTTTTCAAGCCTCCTACTTCTCCTAACAGCAGTTTCAGACTTTTTTTTTTGTTGTTACTGAAAACGCTCCTAATGTGTTCCTAAAGACATATTCTTTAAAATTGTACTTATCAGAACGATTCACCGTACAGAAAGGACCAAGTTTTCTCAATGTATATCAACTTACAACAGAAAGCTGTGAATAGCGAAAAACTAATTTGTGAATGATGGAGGATAGAGTTACTGCACGTAGAAAATGAAGATACTGCCCAAATTGTCAACAAAAAGCAGATTATAAATATTTATGTTAAAGGTAAAGATGTTTATCTGACCACAGCTGTCAATATTTAAAAAAATAGATTCATAGGAATGTAGTCAACCTCCCAGGACGTGGATGCAAGAGGAAATGCAACCCCAGGCGGAGAATGCGGCAAGTAGAAAACCAGTCAAGGAAACCCAAAACCATTCACGGTCAATGCATGTCACTTTCTGATCACATAAGCCGTTACCTTTCAAAACATAATGATCTCCCCCCCAAAAAAAATAATTTGCATGTAGCATAACATTTTTGGACTTCCAACAAAGTTCAGTCAGGTCATCTGGACTTTTTTTTTTTTAGACATTTTGTCCTTCATCCAAAGGGCTTCATCAATCTGAGGAGCCACAAACAAACAAACTGTCCCACAAGCAGCACATTCCCATAGTGGATTTTTTAAAACTGGATTGCTGAATCCGAGTAAGATTTACAGTATTATCATTGTACCGGGATACAGTGAGATTATGTTCATACAGTCATCCGAAAGATGAGCGGAGTGTACGTTGCTGCTGCTACAAGAGTGTGGCTTCTTATTCTTTGTCAAAATACTTTTTAGATAGGAAAGGGGAAAAAGGCATGAGGATGGATAGTGGTTATACAAACAATACCTCTACACGATTTGAGACGTCAAAAGAACGCCACCAGCAAGCACATAAACACGCATTTGACGTCAAGACGTTGAGATTTGTCTATGAAGTACTTTCAGTACTTAGTCCTGTTGATGATGTTCAGTCGGCAGTTCCTTGATCATGAACCTTGATATTTTTGGCTATGGCTACTTGAGTTGACGAGGGAGAGGGCGGGCCCCAGAAACCATCTTATCACCAGAAAACTGTGCTGCTTGTGGGACACAATTTGTGACTCCTCACATTGATGAAATCCTTTGAATGGAGGACAAAGCATCTCAACAAAAAAAAAAGAAACCATCCAGAAGACCTGACTGAACTTTGTTGGATGTTGTACCTGGATTATTGAGGATGAACCTTGATTTTTGGACTTCAGTTCCACACTAGAATGTCACGTCTACTCAACGA
>JBBPBX010057708.1:0-22338 GCA_038048925.1 Garcialebias charrua
TGTTGTGAAATAAAAATATATTTGTCTTCGTGTTTTTCATTTATTTTGAAGGGGTTTTTCATACGGTGTTCAAATGATCAGTTTCTTTTGTAGAGTGATAAAGATTTACTAAAGGACACAGGCAGATCTGTTCTGGTGAGGCTTGGGGATGATAATATAGCTGGTGCCTCTTTGTCCTGTCAGTTTTACGACTTTGAAGATATATAGTTGTGAGGAAATCTACTGAAGGCCTCCTTACCCTGCATGTTTGTTCAGTTAGAAAGTAACAAGAACAGCTCTAAATATGTGTGTAGGGTATGATCTTTAATGTAATTTAATGTCCAGTTACACTAATTGGTCATTTAGTGGTCTACTAGAGTGTGCGTGTTTATAAGTACTCAGCAATAAATGTACATTTATTTTAGTCATCGATGTGTCGGTGCCCCTCCCCCTGGGGCCTGGGGAGACCCGAGCAAGCTGAGGGAAGGCAGTGGTATTTCCTGTGTCTTCTGGCAGTAAAGGGGGGACAACAGTCTCTGAAACAAAACTCCTCTTGTCAGTTTAAAGCAGGCAACCCCCACAGAAGAGTAAAAAAGTATAAAAGTTTCCATCCTCCAACAGACAAGGCAGAAGCAAGCCCACGGATCAGGTTGTATGTTCTCTTTTTCCCTCTCTCTCTCTCCCTCCCTTCTTCTCTCTCTCTCTCTCTCCCCACTGTCTCCTTGGTTGTCTTTGAACAAATGTAATGGCTTTTAGAAATAGAACAAATGTATTCTGTGACTTTTTTAAACTTATGAATAATTAAACTGGTTTTTGGAACTTTAAATTATGTGCGTTTGTGCGTATCTCCTTTTCTGATCCAAAGTGTAATCAAACAACGAATTTGGAGCGAATAAGAATCAAAGCCAACAAGCTTCAGATCTTTTTACAAGATATTCCAGGAAACAGGAGCGGAGTAGGAGAAGGTCCTTTTGTCTAGTGCAGTCCTCACTGAGGGAACACAACAGGTAATCATGTCCTGAGAGTGCACGCTGTAGCTGCACTCACACAGAGACATGTAGGAGATGTATGAAGGTAGCAGACCAAGAAGTGATTTAAAGATGAAAATGTACCAGTGGAAGAGTCTGTGTGAAGTTAATATAAAAAAAGGTCACATTTTTGTCATCTGTGTATGTTTCCCATACTTGACAGACGAAATTGGCCTCTGCATTTAACCCAACCACCACCAGGTGGTGCAATGAGCAGCCGTAGTCAGCGCCCGGGGAGCTGGAGAATTAGGTGTGCACTCATAGACACCCCAAGGTGTGTAGTGGCCGGGGTGCGAACCCGCGTCCCAAGTCCCAAGGCCTGCCACTACACCATCATGATGTCCAGTTAACCAATGAATATAGGGTGCAGTGGTGGGTACGATAATCACAGCCAGTTATGAATCTTTCAATCACAGCCAGTTATGAATCTTTCATTCATTTTATGCTTATGTTTATTAAAAGTTAACAAGCACGGGCCCGCCCGCAGGCCCGCGTGACCTGATTTTGCATATTGTGCTTCGTCATTTCCCAAATACGGAAGCTTTGTAAATTTGGACGTCTTAAAACTCTTATAGCATCTCTGCTTTTGATTGACACCAATTTTGACCAACTGAGTGAAACTTTTCAGTCGTTAGAGCCAATCAAATCCACCGACAGTGACGACGAAAAAAATCACCCGATGCCTAATTTTTCACGTGGGGCATTGGCCAGTCAAATCAGATGCTGATTCTGACGCGACAGACGTATAGCCAATGAAAATCCCGTTGTGGGGGGTATATGGCATGTGGGGGTGGGTCTTACAAGGGGTTTTAAAGATCCACTGACGTGATTTTTCTACTATTCATCAAATTGCTCAAAATATATATATATTATCATTTAAATATGTTAATTTTTGCAAACAAAATGATAAATCACTTTAATTTTGCTTTAAAAGTGATTTTGAACTTCAAGCCGTGTTTAATCATGGGAAATCCGTTTACACCTGAACGCACCATCTGTGATGTAATGTGCAGAGTGAGAGGCAGAGGGCTCCAGTCTCTTCAATAGCAGACATTTTAAAACCTGACTAATTTAGCAATCTAGGTGAAGATTTAAGCTATTTGTCTTCATTTTGGGAAGCAGAAAATAGTTTGGGTGATGGAACAAGAAACAGCAGGATCTAATTTAGATCTGATGCCGTATCAGACTTACTTTTATGTGAGCTGCTCATACCGTGACAAGCCAAGAGCTCTGCCTCAACTCTGCACATGACATCACAGATGGTGCGTTCGGGTGTAAACGGATTTCCCATGATTAAACACAGCTTGAAGTTCAAAATCACTTTTAAAGCAAAATTAAAGTGATTTATCATTTTGTTTGCAAAAACTAACATATTTAAATGATAATATATATATATTTTGAGCAATTTGATGAATAGTAGAAAAATCACGTCAGTGGATCTTTAAATTTCACTGCGTAAAGGAATCACAGTTCGTGCGCCACGCATGCGCCTTCGTGCATAAAAGATATAACTTTTATTTACCGACTTCTACGTTGCTTTTCTGGACTTTTTTCACCGTGTCACAATGGCTAAAGGCCCTACACCACAGAAGAGGCTCTGGAACTGGTTACAGGAGGGATTAGTGAGTGACCAGAGCTTGTTCAAACAACTCCTTGCCTGAGGCGTCTTCGAGAGATTCTGATCGAAGCTGCTTTTATCGATGGGGGAGGGACATGATGCATTACTTGAGCAGTAAGTACTAACTATTTTGTACTGCTATTTTATTGTTACGACCCGAGGGCACGTAGCACACAAGGACACAGAAAGGATGTTAAAAAAAACAATGTTTATTTTAGGCTCTCTGGAGTCTGTGTCCTAAAAAAAGATGATTAAAGAAAAAAGTTGGACTTCTCAAAAACCAGCTTCTGGATGATTAATAAAAAACTCAAAGTCCAGCAGGACACTCACGGCTCTTGGTCTTCATCACCCAGCAGGTCTCCACAATGGAAGGATTCAGCTTCCTCTTAACACACACAGCAGGTCACAACGGAAGGTTTCAGCTTCCTCTTCTTCACACATGCAGCAGGTCACTCTTCAGCTTCTTAGACAGCAGCAGGTCTTCACAACGGAAGGTTTCAGCTTCCTTTTCATATGGCTCATCAAACGGCCTCCTCAAGTGGGTTAAACCACAATATCAAACGGCCACCTCAAATGGCTCCAAACGGCTCACAAACGGCCTCCTCAAATGGCTCCAAACAGCTCATCAAACGGCCACCTCAAATGGCTCCAAACGGCTCGTCAAACGGCCTCCTCATGTGGTTTCAACCACATCATCAAACAGCCTCCTATGGCTTCATGGCTCCTCTTCACACTGCTGCTGCTGCTTTTGCTGCTACAGACCTCTGTTCAGCTTCTGCTGCTGCTGCTTCATCATCAGGTCTGCTGCTTCATCATCAGGCCTGATGCTCATTCATCCCAGACTGCTGCAGCTGCTTGGATCAGCTGCTCATACATCAGCGTCTGGTTCTGGGGCTGCTGGAACCTCAGCTCCTCATGCAGCATGGATCTCCTCCTGCTGCCACTCTCACTTGGAACTCCTCTGCTTGCTTGAACCCCTCTGCTTGCTTGAACTCCTCTCTGCTGTGTGGCTTAGACCTAATATAGGGAGAGAGAGAGCAACTACCTCTACCTACAGCTAATGAGCACCAGCTGCAATCAATTAAGTCTCATACAGCCCTTGCACAACCTCTAAAGAGCTCATGCCTCTGCTCAAAATATTTAAACAAAACCTCAAAACCTTTAAACAATTTTGTTCCCTTACTAAAATAAATTACATGCCTGGGGCATGTAACACCCCCCCACATAAGAATTTACATGGGAGATGCAGCCATACACCACCATGCTCATCACCCATGTAAATGAAACCAAAAAAATCTCATCTATACTCAACACTAACAACAAGCAAAAAAAAAAAAAACACACATCACACACAACTAACAGTTGCCTTCAGAATACCTGAAACCCAAAAAGGCGTCGCCGGTCAGGTTGTACATCACAAGGCCTCCTTTTAGCTGCACACTCACCAACATTCAGATTACTGATGCCAGTCTGAAGATCAGGGTTTTTTCCAACAACCAGAGGGAAATTGTCCGCCTCTGTGTTATCAGTTCCATCACTTGACAGTAACATCATTGTAGCTGTACCAGCACTGTCATCAGGCACCCTGCAGACAAAGCATTGAGAGTTAACACCACAATCACTGTCTACATGTTCAACAAATGGTTCCATCAGATCAACAAATGGATTCATCAGATCATCTCCCACAGACAGCAAACTATCACTTTCTGCTGCTGATTCAGCTAAAGGTTCCACAACGTCCAGCATCACACTCACAACCTCCTGTGAACAGGATGAAAAGGTACACAGAGGAGCAGGATGGACAGTGGGGCTCGGCTCCTCTGCTACAGTGTTCTCTAGGACGTCTCCTGATTCAGAGGAAAACAAAACAGTCACTCAGATCAATGTCATCATCATTTTTGCATTGCATGTCCACCAGTGGTGACACCTCTGGAGTGACCAACACCAAATCCACAGTTAAGTCATTCTCAAGTTTTTTAGTTTGCTCAAGTGTTTCACTTTTCTCAAGTTCAGGATTCACAAGTTCAGGGTTCTCGAGTTTAGGGTTCTCGAGTTTAGGGTTCTCGAGTTTAGCAACAAAAGAACTAGAGCAAAGTCCCAACTCAGCTTCTCCAGAACTCCACAGTGGGCGAATCCTCACCTCACACAACGGGACATGTTCAACACCTAGCTCTAACTCTCTCTGATAAATCTTATTTTGCAGTTCTAATTTTCGTTGCTTAAATTTAATCTCCATCTCTCTCAGAGCAGTTTGTTGCTCTAACTCTGCTTTCCTCACGACTGCTTCAGCCTTAGCTTTTCTGGCATCGAATTCCATTCGACGTATTTCTAACTCTAATTCCTTTAAACGAATCTCCGCATCAAACCCCATTGTTTCAGAACAAAACTGTGTAAAACAGCTCACCACCAAAAAGACCTACACTTAGACTACTTTAACGTCCGAGCAGCCCCTGAACGTTTCAAAAAGAGCCAGCTGACAACGAACACACAATTCGCACCACAAAGTCAGCTCAAAAATGCAAAAAAACAGCTCCAAAAACAGCACATGTGACGAGCTCCCATTATAATTTACCAAAAATTAGGGGGAGAAAAAAAAAACTCATTAGTCAATTAGTCCAATCCCGGACGAGGGCCCATTATATGTTACGACCCGAGGGCACGTAGCACACAAGGACACCAGACACAGAAAGGATGTTAAAAAAAACAATGTTTATTTTAGGCTCTCTGGAGTCTGTGTCCTAAAAAAAGATGATTAAAGAAAAAAGTTGGACTTCTCAAAAACCAGCTTCTGGATGATTAATAAAAAACTCAAAGTCCAGCAGGACACTCACGGCTCTTGGTCTTCATCACCCAGCAGGTCTCCACAATGGAAGGATTCAGCTTCCTCTTAACACACACAGCAGGTCACAACGGAAGGTTTCAGCTTCCTCTTCTTCACACATGCAGCAGGTCACTCTTCAGCTTCTTAGACAGCAGCAGGTCTTCACAACGGAAGGTTTCAGCTTCCTTTTCATATGGCTCATCAAACGGCCTCCTCAAGTGGGTTAAACCACAATATCAAACGGCCACCTCAAATGGCTCCAAACGGCTCACAAACGGCCTCCTCAAATGGCTCCAAACAGCTCATCAAACGGCCACCTCAAATGGCTCCAAACGGCTCGTCAAACGGCCTCCTCATGTGGTTTCAACCACATCATCAAACAGCCTCCTATGGCTTCATGGCTCCTCTTCACACTGCTGCTGCTGCTTTTGCTGCTACAGACCTCTGTTCAGCTTCTGCTGCTGCTGCTTCATCATCAGGTCTGCTGCTTCATCATCAGGCCTGATGCTCATTCATCCCAGACTGCTGCAGCTGCTTGGATCAGCTGCTCATACATCAGCGTCTGGTTCTGGGGCTGCTGGAACCTCAGCTCCTCATGCAGCATGGATCTCCTCCTGCTGCCACTCTCACTTGGAACTCCTCTGCTTGCTTGAACCCCTCTGCTTGCTTGAACCCCTCTGCTTGCTTGAACTCCTCTCTGCTGTGTGGCTTAGACCTAATATAGGGAGAGAGAGAGCAACTACCTCTACCTACAGCTAATGAGCACCAGCTGCAATCAATTAAGTCTCATACAGCCCTTGCACAACCTCTAAAGAGCTCATGCCTCTGCTCAAAATATTTAAACAAAACCTCAAAACCTTTAAACAATTTTGTTCCCTTACTAAAATAAATTACATGCCTGGGGCATGTAACATTTATACTACTGTTATAGAATAAAGAAGTAAGAGTTTTCGTCCGTCCCGTCCCGTTTATTTCTGTACAGGTAGTCCCTGACTTACGAGCACCCTGACATGTATTTCTGTCTTTTGTGTCTGTCTGTCTGTCTGTCTTCAACATAATCAATATTTTTCTTTTTCACTTCAGGCAAACTGGTTTAGACATGGAGTGTGTACCTAGAAGGGATCAAGGAGGACAGAAGGATTCCAGTGATGATACTTCTAGCTGTAGAGACGAAGCTGTGGAGATGTGAGAGAACAGCAGGAGAGGAGGTAGGAGAGGAGGAGGCCAAAATGTAAATAGTTTGCAGTGAGTGTGTTTTTTATTGTTTATTTTTTACAATATATAAATATTTGTTTACAAAAAGTACTTTTTGAGGAGCCTTTTTTATGCACACTAACAAAAAGAACATTTTACTCTGTTTTTCATCTTTTACAGTTATTTCAATCAGTTTGAGAGTAAATATAGGAATGGAACAGGGTTCCCCTTGATGTAAGCTTTCAATAGAGCCCTCACTGAAGTCTGTATGTTGAAGTATTCAGAAGTTACAGACTTTTGAAGTTGATGGCGGCCGTGGTGTAGTGGTAATGGCAGTCGTCTCCCGATCAGAAAGTTGGCGGTTCGACTCGCACCCGCACCATGTGTCGTTGTGTCCTTGGGCAAGACACTTAACCCTGAGTTGCTCCCGGTAGGACTGGAAAGCACCTTGCATGGTAGTCTGCCGCCACCGGTTTATGAATGTGTGTAGCATTCAATATATGTGTAGCACTTTGAGATTTTCAGTAATGAAAAGTGCGTTATAAATTGAATTAATTATTATTATTATTATTATTATGTTACAGATTTGGCACAGTTTGGATAGCTTTGGATAGCTTTGAGGTCCGCCTGAACATGCACATAAAAAAACATGCACAAAATTCTCAATTTTTATGCTATTGACTTCAAATTTGAACCTGTCATAGTAAAGACTTCACTCTTTAGGCTCATATCAATTTCCAGTCCATATCTTTTTGTTTCAGTCTGCAGGTGCTTGATAAATATAAACATTTTCAGGCAAGGCAGAAAAAATGCTTGATTTCTGTGTGTTCTCACTTAAATAAATACAAAATAATAACAGATACAACAAACTTGACTGCTGAAACAAAATACTCAAAGTGTTACTTTTACAAAGACACCAAGCTTTTGCTTGTACTCCAAAGGATTCAAGAACAGCTTCTAATTTAATTTGGGTATGTTTTTTAGGCGTTTTTTGCATTTTTGAGGTGATTGTTAACAAGTATGTTTCAGTGTTTTAGTGTTTAAGTGTTTACTGTTGCACCGAGGGACAGAGAGAAATGCAATTTCAATCCTGTGTATGTCCTGTACATATTGCAGTTTTGACAATAAAGTTGACTGTCTTTGACTTTGACTTTAGTACACCATGATAGACAACATCCAACATCTGCAGGTGCTTGTAGGAGCATTCATGTAGAGAATGTCACCGTAATCAATGGAGGGAAGGAAAGTCACAGATACAAGGCGTTTCCTAACATTCAGACTTAGACATGATCTGTTTCTGAAAAAGAAACCCAGTTTAACTTTCAGTTTCTTTACTAGGTTTTCCACGTGGAGTTTAAATGAGAGATGTGAATCGACCAGGATACTCAAATATTTATAGGAATCAAACCCAATGGGGCAGCAGAGCTGCTGCCTCTCGGCGAGCAGGTCCCTAGTTCAAATCCTGGTCCAGAGGCCATTCTGGGTGGAGTCTGTATGTTCTTTTCATGGTACGTGGGTTTTCTCCAGTTACTCCAGTTTCCTCCCACAGACCAAAAACATGCATGTTAGTCTGATGGTAACTCTAAACTGTCCCGAGGTGAGAGAGTGAATGTTGTTTGTCTCATTTGTCTCTATGTGTCCCTGTGATGGACTGGAGACCCATCCAGGTGTCCCCCTTCCCTCGCACAGTGATTGCTGGACATGGGCACCAGTGACCCCCATGACCCAAAATGGAAGAAGCAGATAAAAGATCATGGATGGACAAACTCAGCAGAAACACCATTTGAGGATATGTCACGATCCGTTTAGGTTTGAACCAAAAATGCAAGCAGGATGATGAAGCAGGAGATTTCGTTTAAACTAAAAATGATTTATTTTAAAACAACACAAAACAAAAAGCTGGTGTAACCCCAGTTACAAGTACATTTTAATAGTTAATAAATAAGTTCATGAAAAACAAAAACAGAAAAAAATAAAAGTTTTATATAAAAATAAAAATAAACTATATTAATAATAATAATAATAATTAATTCAATTTATAATGCACTTTTCATTACTGAAAATCTCAAAGTGCTACACATATATTGAATGCTACACACATTCATAAACCGGTGGCGGCAGACTACCATGCAAGGTGCTTTCCAGTCCTACCGGGAGCAACTCAGGGTTAAGTGTCTTGCCCAAGGACACAACGACACATGGTGCGGGTCCCGGGAGTCGAACCGCCAACTTTCCGATCGGGAGACGACTGCCCTTACCACTACGCCACAGCCGCTATGATAAATAAGTGTGAAGATCTTCTGAAACAGGTTAGTAGGGTAATGTTTGCATTTGGACAATGTTGTAAACTGTTGGGTTGTAAATAAAGTTTTAACAAAAGAGCTCCTCCCTCACCCACAAAGCTGAGCACAGCATTCAGCTAGCAACAGGACACAGAAAATACGGCATGGCTGAGCAGCAGCTGCTGGCACAGCGATATTGAAGAACTGTCGAGAGTTTTCAGTTGAAATCTCAATCTTTTTCTTTTAATAGAAGAAGGGTGTGAGTTTGAAGAGATTATAACCACTTAAATAAAACGAGTTTTGGTAAGTTTCCTTTTGTAAATGTCTTATTTTGTGTGTTAGCACATGTGTTAGAATCAAGGCCATAAGCCTGTTTAAACACTGTTTTAGAGCGTGAGTCGATGTTCACTGGTAAATTATTTTGAACATTTAATACTGTATATTTATTTTATTTTCACTGTTGGGTTTAATTTATCAGAGTCAGAGAGTCTTTATTGTCATTTGCACCGCATGTGGTACATGTGATGAAAACGAGATTATGTACACGGGGTCCCAGTTACATCCAACAACAAATGCAAGAGAAAAACAGTAATAACATCTAGAATTAACTAAGAAAAACATCAACTAGTAATACACTAAGCCTAATATAGTGGAAATAAACAGCAGCACGAACATGAGTTTGTATGAGCAGATGGTCACAGATGAACACAGATGAACACAGCAACAAGAAAACAGATCAGCATCAGCATGATGTGATATTTTGCAGTGTTTATTTTTTATTTTATTTTTATTTATTCATGAGTCTAACAGCCTCAGGGTAGAAGCTGTTCCTCAGTCTAGTGGTTCTACATTTGATGCTCCTCAACCTCCGTCCTGAGGGGAGTGGGACAAAGAGTGAGTGTGCTGGGTGAGTGAGGTCTTTCATGATGCAGGTGGCTCTTTTCCTGCATCTGGAGGTGTAAATGTCTGTGATGGTGGGGAGACTGACTCCAACAACTTCTGTGCAGCCTTCACCACTCTCTGTAGAGCTTTCCTCTCTTCAACTGTGCAGCCTCCATGCCACACGTTGATGCTGGAGCACAGGACGCTCTCCACTGCACACCTGTAGAACGAGGTGAGAACTGGGCTGCTCAGACCAGCACGTCTCAGCCGTCTGAGGAAGTAGAGTCTCTGATGACCTTTCTTGATCAGGCTGGTGGTGTTGTTGCTCCAGCTGAGGTTATCATTCATGTGTACACCCAAGTATTTGTAGCTGGAGACCACTTCCACTGCAGATCCACCTATTTTCAGTGGGGCGTGGGTGTGTTTATTCCTTCTGAAGTCCACAATCATCTCCTTTGTCTTCTTCACATTCATGTGAAGATTATTCTCTTTGCACCAGCTCTCCAGGTGTTCCACCTCCTGTCTGTAGCTGGACTCATCATTGTTTGTGATGCATCCCACCACCGCTGTATCATCTGCAAACTTAACAATATGACAGCCTGGAAGTGTGGCTGTACAATCATATGTGAGCAGAGTGAACAGAAGGGGGCTCAGCACACATCCTTGAGGAGAGCCAGTGCTGAGGGTTATGGTGGAGGAGGAGAAGTTGTGGATCTTCACGGACTGTGGTCTGTCTGTTAAGAAGTCTAGTACCCAGTTACAAATGGAGGGGCTTAGTCCAAGTGTAGATAGTTTGTCTATCAGAGTTTGGGGGATCATGGTGTTGAAGGCAGATGTGAAGTCCACGAAGAGCAGACGCACGTATGAGTCCTTCTGATCCAGGTGGGTGAGAGCAGTGTGGACCACGGAAGAAATGGCGTCCTCTGTTGATCGGTTCTCGCGGTATGCGTATTGATGAGGGTCCTCGTTGATGTTGACGGTTGCCTTGATGTGGGACATGACCAGTTTCTCAAAACATTTAGCGACTATCGGGGTGAGGGCCACCGGTCTATAGTCATTCAGACCAGTCACTGTGGAGCTCTTTGGGACTGGGATGATGGTCGCGGTCTTCAGGCAGGTGGGAACTGACTCCAGTGCAAGTGAGGTGGTGAAGATGTCAGCCAGCACCTCACAGAGCTGGTCCGCACATTCCTTCAGAACTTTCCCTGGGATGTTGTCTGGTCCGGTTGCTTTATGAGGATTAATCTTTCTGAGACTGCCTCTCACTTCTGCTGCGGTCACTCTGAGATGCTCTTCATCTGGTGATGAGGTGAGTCTGGTGCTAGCTGGTCTGTTTGGATCATCAAAACGTGCATAAAACTTATTGAGGGCATCAGGCAGAGATGGGTCCCTGGGGCATTGTTTGTTCTTGCCTTTGTAATCTGTTATGCATTTAATACCCTTCCACATGCTCCGTGGGTCTTGTGAGGTGAACTGTCCCTCGATCCTCTGTGCATACGTGGCCTTGGCCTTCTTAATGCCTTCCTCCAGTTCTTTCCTGCTCTTTCTCAGCTCCTCTTTATCTCCGGACTTGAATGCAGTGTCCCTGGCTGCTATCAAGGCGCGAACTTCTTTATTTAACCAGGGTTTTCGGTTTGGGTAAGATTTAACATATTTTTTTATGGATACATTTTTATGTAAAAATGTATCCAGTTAGTGGTGAATACAGGCGAGTAAGCTGAGGGGGCAACCTCATTTTGTATTTTTCTTCTTTTGCCACATGGCCTGCTAATGGCTTGATTTTAGTTTAACGGGTTATTTAACTTTTATTTTGTTTTGTCAAATGGACTAAAAACATATATTCTTCATGGCCTGTCCTACAGGCCAGGTTTCATCCCCCTGGAGAAGATTTCAGGTTTTCATCCCCCTGGAGAAGATTTCAAGTTTTCATCCCCCTGGAGAAGATTCCAGAGTTTGGACTTCAACTTCAGAGAGCTGAATGGCGAGCCAGCCTTAGGGTGTTACTTCTAGGACCGCTGTCGACTCGACGCAAGGTTTCATCTTCACCCTAAATACACTACTACGTCAAGGCTGTGGTAGGATTTGGAACTATATTTATTTTTGACTGCTTTGGAGGAGATGTGTACAACTCAGTACACAACATTGAAGGACTTCTGAAGCAGTTGCTAAATAAGAACATTGGGACACTGTTCTGATTTTGGTTTGTGATACCTCTTTTGAAATGTTGATACTGTTGAGTGTTTCAAAGGGCAACTGTATTAATGCTTTAAAGTATCAATAAGGATCTGAGTGTTAGGGTCCCACTGGGACTGAGGAGTGTAGAACCCAAGTGCAAGCAGGACTCGAAGGCAGAACGTAAAAAGTAGTCTTTTTAATGAACAACAAAAAATGGCTGATGGTACAGCAACTTACATGAACGGGGGCAGGCTTGAACAGAACTAAACAGCAGGACTAGGAAGGAACCCAAAACGAAGTACGACCTGACAAAGGACAGGACTGACAGAGGAACTTAAATACACAGACAGGGCATGAGACACAGGTGACAACAATTGACTAATTGGGGCAGGACAAAACTAGGAGCAGGGCTGAACAGAACACAAGCTGATGCATGAATAAACTAAACTGCATGAATAAACACTAAACTGAGGCGGGACAAGTTCCAGGGCAAAATTAACACAACTAAACTGAGACTACTAAACTGAGACTGAGGTAGGACAAATAACTAAGACATGACATGTAACATAACTAAACTGAGACTACTAAACTGAGACTGAGGCGGGACAAATAACTAAGACATGACATGTAACATAACTAAACTGAGACTGAGGCCAAACTGAGACTGAGGCGGGACAAATAACTAAGACATGACATGTAACATAACTAAACTGAGACTGAGGCGGGACAAATAACTAAGACATGACATGTAACATAACTAAACTGAGACTACTAAACTGAGACTGAGGCGGGACAAATAACTAAGACATGACATGTAACATAACTAAACTGAGACTACTAAACTGAGACTGAGGCGGGACAAATAACTAAGACATGACATGTAACATAACTAAACTGAGACTGAGGCCAAACTGAGACTGAGGCGGGACAAATAACTAAGACATGACATGTAACATAACTAAACTGAGACTGAGGCCAAATAACTAAGACATGACATGTAACATAAACAGGACAGGGCTGAATTAAATACAAGCTGAGGGCTGAATCAAACATAACATAACCTCCCCCTCAAGGGACGGCTCCTGACGTCCCCTAAGACAACCGCGCACACAACACAGAATGGGTGGGAAGAACGGGGAAACAAAAGGGCCAAAACCAAAACCGATAGGGCAAGGCCTAGGAACCAAGGCCTAGGAACCAAACACATGGACCAAAAACCAAGTAACCAAGGAAGCCAAACACAGGAAACGCAGGAAGGTCCGGCGGACGGCCAGGACAACGTCCATCACAAGGAAGCAGGTCTGGTGGACGTCCAGGAAACCACCCAGCACGAGGAATCAGGTCAGGCGGACGGCCAGGACACCATCCATCACGAGGAAGCAGGTCTGGTGGACGTCCAGGAAACCACCCAGCACGAGGAATCAGGTTAGGCGGACGGCCAGGACACCGTCCATCACGAGGAAGCCGGTCAGGCGGACGACCGGGAGGCATTCCAACACCAGGAGCCTTAGATGATGACGGTGAGGCCACGGGAGCCACCGCAGACTGTGAAGACGAGACCTCGGGAGCCGCAGTCGTAGAAGAGTCTTCGGCTATACCGTCGACGGAAGAACTAGGAGCCGATGAACCAGGCGTCGACGAGCCGGCCTTAGCTGCAGGTGTAGATGCGTTCCCAGCTGCAGGTGTTAAAGAGACCTCAGAACAGCAGAAGATGTGAGGAAGGTCCCCCTGGACCCCCTCGGAACAGGAGACTGTGAGGAAGGTCCCCCTGGACCCCCTCGGAACAGGAGATGTAAGGAAGGTCCTCCTGGACCTCCTCGGAACAGGAGACTTGAGGAAGGTCCCCTTGGAACCCCTCGGAACAGGAGACGTGAGGAAGGTCTCCCTGGACCTCCTCGGAACAGGAGACGTGAGGAAGGTCCCCCTGGACCCCCTCGGAACAGGAGACGTGAGGAAGGTCCCCCTGGACCTCCTCGGAACAGGAGACGTGAGGAAGGTCCCCCTGGACCCTCTCGGAACAGGAGACATGAGGAAGGTCCCCCTGGACCTCCTCGGAACAGGAGACACGTGAGGAAGGTCCCCCTGGACCTCCTCGGAACAGGAGACGTGAGGAAGGTCCCCCTGGACCTCCTCGGAACAGGAGACGTGAGGAAGGTCCCCCTGGACCTCCCTCGGAACAGGAGACGTGAGGAAGGTCCCCCTGGACCCCCTCAGCACAGGAGACGTGAGGAAGGTCCCCCTGGACCCCCTCAGCACAGGAGACAGGAGGGGCACCCTCCTGGGAGGCACCCTCCAAAGACACTGGAGCTTCAGGAAGGCCCGCAGCTTCTGAGTTGCCTGCAGGGTCTGGACCTCCTGCTGCAGGCTCTGGAAGGCCCGCAGGTTCTGGAAGGCCCGCAGGTTCTGGAAGGCCCGCAGGTTCTGGAAGGCCCGCAGGTTCTTGAAGACCCGCAGGTTCTGGAAGACCCACAGGTTCTGGAAGGCCCGCAGGTACTAGAAGGCCCGCAGGTTCTAGAAGGCCCGCAGGTTCTGGAAGGCCCGCAGGTTCTGGACCGGCTGAGGCTGAGACAGGTTCTGGACCGGCTGAAGCTGCAGGTTCTGGACCAGTTGAAGCTGCAGGTTCTGGACCAGCTGAAGCTGCAGGTTCTGGACCAGCTGAAGCTGCAGGTTCTGGACCAGCTGAAGCTGCAGGTTCTGGACCAGCTGAAGCTGCAGGTTCTGGACCAGCTGAAGCTGCAGGTTCTGGACCAGCTGAAGCTGCAGGTTCTGGACCAGCTGAAGCTGCAGGTTCTGGACCAGCTGAAGCTGCAGGTTCTGGACCAGCTGAAGCTGCAGGTTCTGGACCAGCTGAAGCTGCAGGTTCTGGACCAGCTGAAGCTGCAGGTTCTGGACCAGTTGAAGCTGCAGGTTCTGGACCAGTTGAAGCTGCAGGTTCTGGACCAGTTGAAGCTGCAGGTTCTGGACCAGCTGAAGCTGCAGGTTTTGGACCAGCTGAAGCTGCAGGTTCTGGACCAGCTGAAGCTGCAGGTTCTGGACCAGTTGAAGCTGCAGGTTCTGGTCCAGCTGAGGCTGCTGCAGCGTCTCTCATATTTCTGACCGATGCTAGAAGCTGTGAATATACTGGGATCGAAGTCAGGCCAGGAACTGATAACAACAAACTCTCTGCTATACAAAGCTGAGCCTCTCGGCAGTCCGGATAGTCATAAGCAGCGGAAAACAGGTGTTTGAGTTCAGAGTGAATTTGGAACAGATCAGAGGCACCTACCGCCTGTGATGAATCCGCTGTGGCGACCTCTGTAGGAAGAACGGGTGAACAGCTTTTGGCCTGCAGTCTGGGTTGACCCCCCTTCATCTGCTCTGAAGACGAGCGGGGGTTCGTCTCCTGCTGGAGAGTTCTGAGCGGAGGTGAGGTGCTGGATCCAGCCTCCACCGGGACCATGGAAGGCGAGGCGTCTGGACCAGTCCTTACTGGGACATCAGAACCGGAGACGTGGGATTTGGTCCCACCGTGGCGGGCACTAGGACCCGGGGATGCAGGCGGAAGAGCAGCAGAGCGGTTCCGGTGGCGTCTTCTGCCCTTCCTACGACGGCGCTGTGAGTGGGTAACGGGGGCAAGCCAGAGTTCGTCCTCTGACTCTTCGTCCTCCCCCGACGTCCACCCGGAGTAAGGCTGCACACAGGATGAGGGAAAACTGGACCAGGAAGTCGAGTGGTTACCTCTTGTCCTTTGACGTCTCTCCTCCTGCAGTAAGAGAGGTGAAGGCAGGACTTCCGTCTGACTGTGCTCCGTCGGACCCATGACGGGTTCGGTCCAAAAGGTACCGGTACCACAACGGAACGTGGATCTCCTCATCCGGACGGACCTCAAAAAACAGGTGAGCAAACACAAAAACTCGGAAGCGCCTGCTTGCTGGGTTCAGTATGGTCAGGTCGTAATGTTAGGGTCCCACTGGGACTGAGGAGTGTAGAACCCAAGTGCAAGCAGGACTCGAAGGCAGAACGTAAAAAGTAGTCTTTTTAATGAACAACAAAAAATGGCTGATGGTACAGCAACTTACATGAACGGGGGCAGGCTTGAACAGAACTAAACAGCAGGACTAGGAAGGAACCCAAAACGAAGTACGACCTGACAAAGGACAGGACTGACAGAGGAACTTAAATACACAGACAGGGCATGAGACACAGGTGACAACAATTGACTAATTGGGGCAGGACAAAACTAGGAGCAGGGCTGAACAGAACACAAGCTGATGCATGAATAAACTAACTGCATGAATAAACACTAAACTGAGGCGGGACAAGTTCCAGGGCAAAATTAACACAACTAAACTGAGACTACTAAACTGAGACTGAGGCGGGACAAATAACTAAGACATGACATGTAACATAACTAAACTGAGACTACTAAACTGAGACTGAGGCGGGACAAATAACTAAGACGTGACATGTAACATAACTAAACTGAGACTAAGGCGGGACAAATAACTAAGACATGACATGTAACATAACTAAACTGAGACTGAGGCGGGACAAATAACTAAGACATGACATGTAACATAACTAAACTAAGACTACTAAACTGAGACTGAGGCGGGACAAATAACTAAGACATGACATGTAACATAACTAAACTGAGACTGAGGCGGGACAAATAACTAAGACATGACATGTAACATAACTAAACTGAGACTGAGGCCAAACTGAGACTGAGGCGGGACAAATAACTAAGACATGACATGTAACATAACTAAACTGAGACTGAGGCGGGACAAATAACTAAGACATGACATGTAACATAACTAAACTGAGACTGAGGCGGGACAAATAACTAAGACATGACATGTAACATAACTAAACTGAGACTGAGGCCAAACTGAGACCGAGGCGGGACAAATAACTAAGACATGACATGTAACATAACTAAACTGAGACTGAGGCGGGACAAATAACTAAGACATGACATGTAACATAACTAAACTGAGACTGAGGCCAAATAACTAAGACATGACATGTAACATAAACAGGACAGGGCTGAATTAAATACAAGCTGAGGGCTGAATCAAACATAACAAAACAGCTGAGGGCTGAATCAAACATAACACTGAGTAGGTGAACTGAGTATACCTAATATTGAGCTCAACCTGAGGATTAAAAATCTTGCCTATTCCTCAAATTAGATTGAATGACCGGTCATTAAAACAAAATAGGATTTAAATCAGATTGGAAAAGAATTGAACCTAAACCTTTTATTTCAACCCTTAAAACAAATAGGGTGAATATGATATAAAAGAGTGTTCAAAAGGGTACTTTATAGAAATTAATGTGCCAATTGTTGTAAATGTTTGTCTTGTGTTGTTCTAATTAAATTGCCGGCTTATATGTACATTATTCTGATTCTGGCTCTTATTATAACAAATTTACCACTAACGAACCTAGAACTGGTCCAGTAGCTGATATTTCCCTGCCTAATAGCAAGTGGTGCTACAATTGGCGAGCTAGCCAGGAGTGGTTTTAAAGAGCCCAGACAAACTAAACCAGACATGGAAACCGTGCAAAAGAACAACATAAAGATACCTAATTCACTTTTAGTGACTGGTTTAACTGATACTGAGACAGACGAGGAGCTTTATGATTTTCTTAAACAGTATGGGTCCATTCAGACTGTAGTTCCTGTAGACCCTATTGATTCAGGTACCGGCAAACAGGCAATCGGTCTTTTGCAGACACGTGACATTTTGCACTCCCGGTCGCCATATTGGGTGGAGACCGGCTCATTTAAACAGAGGAAGTCCATGCCTTAGCTGCTACCTCGTAAGGATCAATGTTGTTAATTGAAGCTAACTTCACCATGTAACGTTCTCTGGCTTCAAGGTTGAGTTTCTCTCTATAAGGCTTCTGCTCATTTTTATATTTAGTTTGCATTTTGCTGATGTTATTGTTCTGTATCGCACTGTGTTTAACATGGACTTCCTCTGTTTAAATGAACCGGTATCCACCCAACATGACGACCGGAAGTGCAAAAAGACACGAGCCGTGACGTCACGTGCAAAAGACCGATTGTTGAGTAATAATAATAACTAGAAAGTTCCGGAGAAACTTTGACGGGGGCTGCCAGGCTGTTGTCAGACATCTTGAATCAAAATGGATCCAAATGTTAATCAGTTCTAGAGATATATTTGATAAATACTTTCTATGAGTTTCAAACAGTACCAACAGTGAGTATGTTTTCATCAGATTCTAAATCATGTGACTTGACAGCAGCAGTTTGTGTGAGGAGTGTTCTCCCATTCATTTTCAATGGGGAAATATGGCAACTTTGTGCAGCCGTCTCACCTAATGAGCTTGTTTGATTCAAAATGGCCGCCTCACCTACTTTAATTGTAGAACCAACATGGCTGCATTACATGCATTACTACCTTGTATGTTGAACCAAAATGGTGACATGTTACTCAGTTTCTTTGAAAAGTTAAACCCCATTCATTTCCTATGGGAAATTTTGGATTTTTGTTAGCAAAATACATCGCCATGGTAACTCCGATTGCTTAAAAAAGGTAATAGCACACATCTCTGAGTCGGGCCGGTCGTTTTGATATAACTTTTGTGGGGGTTCACTTTGTGGTTCGGTCCGTATTAAAGTTGAAAAAGATAACTTTTTCTGGTGTAGAATAATAAGTGGGCAGTAACCAACTAGTTCCTGGATTTGGAGATTCATTACGTCTTTGTTCGCAAATTACGTTGCCACGGTAAGTCGAAATGCCAATAAAAGTAATAGCACACATCAGGGGGCCGAGCCAGTCGTTTTGATATAACTTTTGTGGGGGTAGACATTGTGGTTCGGGCCGCATTAACGCTCGACGACAATGTAGACACACGTTTGAGCACAATAACAATAGGTGGCTTCCATGCATTTACATGCAATGAATTTAAGGTTCCGGTTTATACCGAATGGCAGCATAAGAAGAGTACTCCTCCTTAAAGATTAAAAAAAAAACTCCTGCAACCAGTTCAAAGCCACGAAAGACTCAACTACAAGATAGCGAACGCAGGACGAGATGGACACAAGAGAGAGAAGTAAGAAAAATGCTCCAAATATGTCTGACAGCGACGACGAACCGCAGCACAAGGATAGCCATGCTAATGCTAAAGACGGACCCGGAAAAACAAAAGGTAAAGACAAACCTAAAGTTAATCTTGAAATGATTCTTCAAGAAATACAAGAATTCAGACAAGAAAACAAACAACAGTTGGACGTTTTAAAAGAAGATATTAATAAAGCGACCCAAAGAATTGACGAAGCCGAGGAGCGCATCGTAGCTGCAGAAACAAAGCTAGATGCGGTTGTGCTAGCAGTGAGAAGCATGCTAAAAACACAGATTCAAAACGAAGACAAGCTGGTTGACCAAGAAGCAAGAGCAAGGAGAACGAATATACGGATTTTTAACATACCGGAGGACGAGGAGCAAGGCAGCTTGATGGTTGACTATGTAGAAAAACTCCTCCGAGAGAAGCTGGACTTTCCTGAAACCCATGAACTCAGCATAGAGAGAGCGCATAGAGCACTAGCGCCGAAACCAACGGGAACAGCAAAACCGAGATCGATTGTGGTACAATTCCTCCGGTACCGTACAAAGGAGGAAATACTGAGAAAAGCATGGGAGAAAAAGGAAATCTACATCAATAATCAGAGGGTGTACTTCGACCACGACTATCCCACTGCAATTTTAAACAGCCGCAAAGAATACAACGAAGCAAAGAGGGTGCTGAGGGAGAAGAAGATCCGGTTTCAGACTCCATACCCAGCCAAGCTCCGTGTCTTCTACAAGAATGAAACACGTCTGTATCAAACAGTGCAGTAGGCAACAAAGGATATGCATGACAGAGGCTTTGCAGTCCAGGTGATTCCACCGCATCAAGACCCGAAGAAGCTACTGGAGGGGGAATTATGGAAAGTCGTCGGGAAAGAAAGGAGCACCCAGCAGGAGCAGCCCATCGAACAAACTGGTGCCATATCCAAACTGTAGGCTTTCAGAAGACAGCCCCCAGAATGAAAAAAAAAAAACCCAGAAAAAACACACACTAGAACTAATATACTCTCTGTTTCCTCACATTTCAATAGTAATTAGGAGGACCAGGGGCCTCATGTATCAAAGACTTGCGTGGATTTCCTACTGAAAAGTGACGTACGGTCAAACCCAGAAATGTGTGCACGCACAAAAAGATCCGGATGTATCAAACTGAGCGTACACCTGAATCCACGCACATTCCTTTTGTACATCACAATTAACGTGGAACTGAGCGCACGTGAGACACCTCCCCTGACACGCCTTCATTTACATATGTTAAACAGATGCAAATTACTTCCTGCATGTGTGAAGGACATGTTTGTTTGATCCCTGCGCGATCAGAAATCATTTCTAGATTCAGGAAAATAATGAATTTAATATAATATGAGTGAGGACAAACATCCTAAGTAAGAATAGTAATAAAATGTGTTCATCATGCAAAGAACGAGTGATTGTGTGTCGGTATTTGTGTGCGCGCGCACCCTGCTGTGGTGCGCGAACCGGCTCATTCATTCATTCTGTGTGGAAATATTAACTTTGCGCACGAGTTTATTACCATTATTACTGTAAACACAGAGGAACTTACTTGGATGTTTGCTAGAACATAGATCTTTGTTTATGTAGATGATGTGAAGAAACGAGTCTGTGCGTCTTGGTGGAGACATTTCATGACATCACGTGATGTTGGCGTCTCCAGACGCTGCGCGCCCCGCAGCCTTGTGCGCAGTCTGTCTGTGAAGCTTTTGCTCTCCTACAAGTTATATAAGGTGTACTTTCACGTGTCATTTTGGAGAAATCTACAATAAACGCAGATAATGAATCACCTCCAGCTGCCGTGTCAACACCGGTGAGGGTGCGCGCGGCGCGCTCCAAGCGCGACCACTCAGCCTTTGGAATCATATGGATGAGACATTCCATTGGACATGATCCGGCTTTGTGTGGACTGGACTGCACAGTCCCGATCGACCTGCAGCTCCCTCTGTGGAACAGTTTGACCGCTGCTTCTGTATGCACGCGTGATGCACGGCTCCCCAGAGCGCAGCAGCAGTGCCAAACTGAAAAATGATTATTTCTGAAAACGGCTGATAAGCCATATCCTAGATCAGAAAATTATATCTGTTTCTAAATAAATGCTCTGCGTGTTACACTATTTATTATATTCTCCAGTAAGGCTGAATGAATCCGTTCCTGTTAAATTTATTTTTGGCACAACTTTGCGCGTCCTTTATTTCACTGCGTCATGTGGATGTAATACTTGTTAATCGTGTGTTTGGAGGGAATATTAATCATTTTCACATCATGAACAGTTAATAATAATAATAATAATAATAATAATTATGAATTCAATTTATAACGCACTTTTCATTAATGGAAATCTCAAAGTGCTACAAGGTGCAACATATTTGAATGTCAATAAGACAAATAATAAAACAATTAAAATCAACAACAGTATCAGCTAAGATCAAAAGTAGAATCATGAGGAGTAAAGTATGCTCGGTTGAAAAGAAAGGTCTTCAAGCCGCTCTTAAAGTCAACCACAGACTGTGGGGCTTCAGTTTCTCTGAAACACCTGTAAGTGTCGCCAAAGGAACAAGAACCACAGAAACGTGCGTACGCCTGCTCGGGAGCTTGCGTGGATATGTACCTGGATGCGCATATATTCACGTTCAGTTCAGTTTTGATACATACGGGGTTTTGCGTGGAAAGTGACGTGCGCAATGTTTTTGTGCGCACGCACGGTTGATACATGAGGCCCCAGGACCGTATAAAGGTATGGACACTCTTCTCAGGTTGCAAGGGAGGGCCCTTCCTCCATAAACATCAGTGAAGGACATCCCTCCAAGTTCTGACCCCAACCCAGGTCAGGTAAAGGACAACCCACCTTTACTTTGGAACCCCAGGTTTTATATTCAGATTTATTATGTTTTTTTTCTGTTTGTTTATCACAGCTTATGTGACACGTTAAGTTTTCTAGGAGAGCTCTGCAGCAAAATGGTGTTGAAACTACTTATTATTTATGTAAATGTTATGTGAAAGGTTGAAAGTGGCATCTTTTAATGTTAATGGCATATTAAATCCAATAAAAAGAGCAAAAATACTAACAAAAATGAAGAGGGAGAAGATAGATATAGTTTACTTACAAGAAACACACATAAATGACCTAGAACATCAAAAACTAACCAAATATGGGTACACTAAATCATACTACTCCTCTTTCAAGGGAAAACATAAAAGAGGGGTGGCAATATTGATATCAAGTAAAGTGACTTTTGAACACAGTTTTGAACTCAAAGAT
>JBBPBX010057709.1:0-16138 GCA_038048925.1 Garcialebias charrua
CTCGGACTGGCAGCTGATGTTCTGGGACCACAGCTGGAAATCTTACCTGCCTGTCAGTCAAGACTTCAGTAAAACTCCCCGCAGGTCCATCCGTCAAGCAGAAGGTGGGAGTTGGAACCGTTGGCGAGCTGCTGACGTCCCGGTGGAGGACCAGAGACAGGTTGACATTTTTGATTAATGGTGGACGAGTCCTCTGGTGGGCGGCGGCCCGATCGAATGAACGAGATGTTTACAGAAGGAGGGACGTGACGCACGTGGACCCTGGCGAGGCCGCCGGCTGACGTGTTTGAGTTTCTCTGGAAGGAGAGAGGACGAGAAATGTTCAGGTGTCATTCATTTAGACCCAGAGACTGACTGAGTCCAGACCACCAGAACCCTCAGCCGGTACCTCCTGCAGAACATCGAGTTCCCAGGTGTCATGAAGGAAGGAGCGTCTGTGGGGACAGAAGGAACCTGAGTGACGGGACGAAGTTCTGGATCTGGACCGGTTCTTCTCAAGGTTTTTGTCTTTAGTTGGACTTCATGTCAGTCCTCCTGGTGACTCCTGGACCCTGAGGAGCCCGTGTGTCTCCTCCATGTGGTTTGAGTCATAGTGGGGAGGAACAAACGACAGCAGGTTCTGGAGAGACTCCTGGGAGGTGAGGAGGAGGGGAGGAGGCGTAGATGGGGAGGTGAGGGGGAGAGGAGGGAAAGGTGATGAGTCCTGCTGCTCCTCCTCACCTTCTCCACTACTCTTCTTCCCCCCCTCCTCCTCCTCCTCACTTCCTCCCTCTTCCTCTACTCCTCCACCTCTCCTCCTCACCTTCTCCTCCACTCCTCCTCTTCTTCCCCTCTTCCTCCTCCTCACTTCTTCCTCTACTCCTCCACCTCACCTCCTCCTCTTCTTCCCCTCTTCCTCTACTTCTCATCTCAACCTCTCCTCCTCACCTTCTCCTCCACTCCTCTTCTTCCCCTCTTCCTCCTCCTCACCTCTTCCTCCCTCTTCCTCTACTCCTCCTCACCTTCTCCTCCACTCCTCTTCTTCCTCCTTCTCACCTCTTCCTCCTTATTCCTCTACTCCTCCTCCTCACCTTCTCCTCCACTCCTCCTCCTCTTCTTCCCCTCTTCCTCCTCCTCCCTCTTCCTCTACTACTCCTCCTCTCAACCTCACCTCCTCTCCTCACCTTCTCCACTCCTCCTCCTCACCTCTTCCTCTCCTCTTCCTCCTCCACTCCTTCACTCCTCTCCTCCTCCACCTCACCTCCTCACCTTCTCCTCCACTTCTACTCCTCTTCTTCCCCTCTTCTTCCTCACCTCTTCCTCCCTCTTCCTCTACTACTCCTCATCTCAACCTCACCTCCTCTCCTCCTCACCTTCTCCTCCACTCCTCTTCCTCCCTCTTCCTCTACTCCTCCTCTCCTCTTCCTCCTCCACTCCTTCACTCCTCTCCTCCTCTGCCTCACCTCCTCACCTTCTCCTCCACTCCTCCTCTTCCTCCCCTCTTCCTCCTCCTCACCTCTTCCTCCCTCTTCCTCTACTCCTCCTCCTCTCCTCTTCCTCCTCCACTCCTTCACTCCTCTCCTCCTCTGCCTCACCTCCTCACCTTCTCCTCCACTCCTCCTCTTCCTCCCCTCTTCCTCCTCCTCACCTCTTCCTCCCTCTTCCTCTATGCCTCCTCATCTCTTCCCCACCTCCTCTTCCTCCACTTCTCCTCACCTCCTGCTCCTTCTCCCTCCTCCACTCCTCCTCACCTCCTCCTCCCTTCTCTCATTATAATAGTAATAATAATTGTATTATTATTATTGTATCAATATTATTATTATTTTCATGATTGTAAGTCAGTTAACAATCTTCAACGTTTTAATAAAAGTTTTAATAAAAGTTTTAATAAAAGTGTCCATAAATTCAAGCTAAAGTTCCTCCAATTGGACAAACGTCTCCATCTGTGTTTGGAGACAAGACACCAGCTTGTCTTTTTATCGTCTCTTCAGACTTTAAAGTTGGACTCTGCTGTAACTTCACTTGGACTTTTTTTTCTCTCCCAAAAAGGGGCGCGGCTTCTTGTACAGCAGGAAGTTAGCTGCAGAAATGAAATCCTTAAAGACCGTGTAAAGTGAATTTCAATATTTTCTTCAATAAACATTATAAATGTCATAATTGTAATCTTGTAAATGAGTAAAAAGTCTCAAAATTGTAGATAAATTAATTTTGGAGTTATAGATCAAACTGTGTATAACGATATTTCTGTTTCAGGATTTTTTGGGCGTGTTTTAAATGTGACTGCGTTTCGTCACGCGGTCTAAAGCCCCACCCCCTGCAGCTCCAGCCGTATAAATTAGTTCTTGCCTCGGTGGAGCCGTTCACTCGCGAATCGCAGATAGCATCAGATAGCAATAGCTATAGCTCCTTTTTTGCTAAGAAAATGTGACAGGTCCATTGCATACTTAGTTATCAACGTGATTACTCTATATTTTAATCACCAACACAGACCCCGCATGCGATGTGACCGGGTCGGACCGGGTGCAGCGAGTCCGCTCATCTTCTAAAATAGCGCTTATTATTAAACACATAACAGCGGAGTTATGAATTATAGTTGTGTCCTCAACTTTAAAAACAAAACCAGAGTTGTTTGTGCACTAAAAACAGCGTAACTCTTGGAAAAAGGAGCTGCTGTTACAGCCAGAACTCAGATAAAAACAGAGCAGGTTTACTGGATCTCTGCTGCACCTGTCTGCCTCTCCACACACAGCTCAGGCTGTGAAGAACGATGCCGACCGTCACAGTGGTCACTGTCTGACTCAGAGTCTGAGTCTGGCTCTGGAGGTTCAAATGAGTAGGGCTGGAGAACTCCAATTAGGCTGCCAGCATTCGCGAACATCCTCACTTTACCGCAGTTCTTCACTGGGCAGGACACGGGCGCAGTACTGCGCTGAAACCACGCCCACGCGCTGACACGCCCCCAGCGTTTCAGACCAGGGCACAATCATGTATTTTCATTATTTTTGAGACTTAATTTTATAAGGTAAACAATGTTTTTAATCAGTCAGATTTATATGGGTGATTAATAACACATATTTATGCCGTGTGACAAACTCAAAACACACATTTAATTTTACTTTACACGGTCTTTAAAGGTCCACTGACATGATTTTTCTACTATTCATCAAATTGCTCAAAATATATATATTATCATTTAAATATGTTCGTTTTTGCAAACAAAACGATAAATCACTTTAATTTTGCTTTAAAAGTGATTTTGAACTTCAAGCCGTGTTTAATCATGGGAAATCCGATTACACGCGAACGCACCATCTGTGACGTAGTGTGCAGAGTGAGAGGCAGAGGGCTCTGGTCTCTTTAATAGCGGACAATTTAAAACCCGACAAATTTATCAATCTATGTGAAGATTTGAGCTATTTGTCTTCATTTTGGGAAGCAGAAAATAGTTTGGGTGATGGAACAAGAAACAACAGGATCTAATTTAGGTCTGATGCTGTATCAGACTGACCTTCATGTGGAGCTGCTCACACCCGCGCACTGTGACAAGCCCAGAGCTCTGCCTCTCACTACGTCACAGATGGTGCGTTCGTGTGTAATCGGATTTCCCATGATTAAACACGGCTTGAAGTTCAAAATCACTTTTAAAGCAAAATTAAAGTGATTTATCATTTTGTTTGCAAAAACGAACATATTTAAATGATAAAATATATATATTTTGAGCAATTTGATGAATAGTAGAAAAATCATGTCAGTGGATCTTTAAACATTTCACAGAAATAAAGAATAAATCTCATATTCATCTGGTTCTGGTTCCAGCAGAATCCTTCCTTCCTCCTGGTTCCGTCCCTCAACATAAACCCAGGTTCTAGTGTGGACACTCGTGTCTCTGACTGGATCAGAACTGGGATCAGAGGATTAAACACTCCTCGGAGTTCTGCAGGAAATAAAAGCCCGTCTCAGAGGTTCTGCAGCAGCGGGCGGTTCCGATGGCTTTCCCAGACCTGAAGCTGACACCGGTGACTCAGCTGTCCCAGTGGACCCTCTAAGTGTTCAGAACTCTGTGTCTTTCCTTCAGAACTTCTTGGACCTTCAAAGGACCGTTCTGTACTATTTTCTCTGTGAGATACATGAACCGTTTACTCTGAAAGGTCCAGTCAGATCATCTGGGGTCATTTATCCAACATGAACGGGTTTCCAGCAGAACCTTTGACATATCAGCCAGACTGACGATACCAACGAACCAGCTGTGCTCCGTCCCATGGGAACCTGGGCTCAACCCACTCTGAACCCTGAAGGGGAACATGTTTGTTACTATGATGACACACTTAACATGGCCTGAAGTTCAAACAGGAAGTCCCTCCCCCTCAGGGGTCTGGCCGGGTTCAGTCCGATAGCTAAACCTTCCTGTGGTTCTGAAGGAAAAGCACATTGCAGAACCTCCTTGTTGTTCTTTAGGCTGCTCCTTTTCAGGGTCCAAAGAACCTTTGGAATATTTGTGCGGAGAACAGAGAACTAGGAACTGAAAACTAAGAACTGAGGAGAGTCGAGAACTGAGAACCAAGAATTGAGAACTGTTAGGATGTGGATCATAACAAGAACAGAGAACTAAAAACTGAGAATTGATAATCAAGAACTGAGAACAGAGAACTAAGAATTGAGAACTGAGAACTAAGAACAGAGAACTAAAAACTGAGAATTGATAATCAAGAACAGAGAACTAAGAATTGAGAACCGAGAACTAAGAACAGAACTAAAAACTGAGAATTGATAATCAAGAACTGAGAACTAAGAACTGAGAAGTGAAGATTAAGAACTGAGAACTGCTCGTGAATCCAAAGAGGTCTTGAACTCGTGAATTAGAACGCTTTGTTTGGACTGCTGGTTCTGGTTTCTGTTCTGAGTAATCAGGCAAACCTGGATCAGTGTGTGGGTTCCAGAACCTCCTGCATTGGCTCATGATCTAAGCCCAGAGGTTCTGTTTCGTCCGGGTCAGAACTCCCGCAGAACTATTGGGTTCTATTGGGCCTGTGTCCTGCTGGATGACATCACAATGTGAGAGTAATTGGTCCCAGAAGGCACTGGACGGGTTTAGTTCTCGGGTCGTCTAACATGAAACGAAGATTCAAGTCCGGGTTTCAACCTCGGCATGTGAGTTGGCGTGCTTGTTGGCGTGTTTGAAGCATGTTTAACACATGCTCGTCTCTCCTGGACTGAGAACTGTTCTCAGGTTCTTTGTGTTCTTGTTCTGACCTGGAACTGGACCTGTGAAAGCAATGAAAGGACCTTCTGGTCCCAGACTCCTGGAGTCTCAAGGTCTGAGGTGTTCCTCTAGTTCTGGTTTTGTCCTGCAGGACTGACGGTGTCCGCATGTCCGCCTGATGAAAGGACGATTAAAGCAAAGCTCTGTTTGTCCTTTCTGGGCACCCGTCCTCTCAGTACGACAAGTTCACGAGTCAGACGTCCACTGCTGCTCGGTGGCCCTTTTTCATCACGCTCCTCCTCATCCACCTCCTCCTTCTTCTCCTCCACTTGTTCCTCCTCCTCCTCTTCCCCCTCCACACCTCATCCTCCACCCCTCCTCGACCTGCTCCTCCTCTTCCACAGCTCACCCCTTTTCCTCCACCTGTTTCTTCTCCTCTTTCCCCTCCACCTCCTCCACACCTCCTCCTCCACGTGCTCCTCCAACTCCACCTGCTCCTCCAACTCCCCCTGCTCCTCCACTTCCACCACACCTCCTCCTCTCTCCTCCTCCACCCCTCCTTTTCCTCCTCCTCCCAACAGATTCTGTTTCTCTCATTTTTCTGATGCTAAACAATAATATTATTTAGCAGCTGGACTTTTTATCCGTTTGGGATGTTTTTAACTCCCTCCTCCTCCTCCTGGTTCTAGACTGTTTACTGTCCCAGAGGTCACGGCTGCAGCTTGTCCCTCACCCTGCAGACGCTCCTCAAACTCCTCTCGCTGACACTTTATTTTGACAGATCTTGTTTGAGTTCTGCAGCAAACGGACGTTCTCCTCCGATCCCCGGAGGACGGAATCCATCACAGTCCTCCTCTGGTCTCGGGACCTGGACTTCTCTGAGACACATCTCCAGATGCTTTCTGACTCTTCGTCATCTTTATGACGAGGACACTGTTTGTCTTTGATCTGGACCAGTGGTTCTGGTGTTGGTCCAACTCGTCCCACAGCTTCCTGTAAGATGTCCTGTTGTCCTTTAGGTCCACGATGACTGTCAATTCTTCAGTCTGTCTTCTTCAACAAAGTCCTGCCTAGCAGATCCTGGTCCAGGCTGCTAGACATCTAGTCCATCCATCCATCCATCCATCCATTGTCTTCCGCTTTTCCGGGGTCGGGTCACGGGGGTAGCAGCCTAAGTAAGGAAGCCCAGACTTTCCTCTCCGCAGCCACTTGGAGCAGCTCCTCTGGGGGAATCCCAAGGCGTTCCCAGGCCAGCCGAGAAACATAGTCCCTCCAGCGTGTCCTGGGTCTTCCTCTGGGTCTCCTCCCGGTGGGACATGCCCGGAACACCTCACCAGGGAGGCGTCCAGGAGGCATCCTAACCAGATGCCCGAGCCACCTCAACTGGCTCCTCTCGATGTGGAGAAGCAGCGGCTCTACTCCGAGTCCCTCCCGGATGACTGAGCTTCTCACCCTATCTCTAAGGGAGAGTCCAGACACCCTGCGGAGAAAACTCATTTCAGCCGCTTGTATCCGAGATCTCGTTCTTTCGGTCACAACCCAAAGCTCATGACCATAGATGAGGGTGGGAACGTAGATCGATCGGTAAATTGAGAGCTTTGCCTTTTGACTCAGCTCTCTCTTCACCACGACAGACCGGTACAGCGCCCGCTTCACTGCGGACGCTGCACCTATCCGCCTATCGATCTCACGCTCCAGTTTTCCCTCATTCGTGAACAAGACCCCGAGATACTTAAACTCCTCCACTTGGGGCAGGACCTCCTCCCCGACCCGGAGAGGGCATGCTACCCTTTTCCGGCTCAAGACCATGGCCTCGGATTTGGAGGAACTGATCCTCATCCCGGCCGCATCACACTCGGCTGCAAACCGCTCCAGTGAAAGCTGTAGATCACGATCTGATGAAGCCAATAGGACCACATCATCTGCAAAAAACAGAGAAGCGATTCTAAGGTCACCAAAACGGATCCTCTCAACACCTTGGCTGCGCCTAGAAATTCTGTCCATAAAAGTTATGAACAGAATCGGTGACAAAGGGCAACCTTGGCGGAGTCCAACTCTCACTGGAAACGAGCCTGACTTACTGCCGGCAATGCGGACCAAGCTCTGACACCGGTCGTACAGGGACCTAACAGCCCGTATCAAAGGGCCTGGTACCCCATACTCCCGGAGTACCCCCCACAGAACCCCCCGAGGGACGCGGTCGAATGCCTTCTCCAAGTCCACAAAGCACATGTAAACTGGTTGGGCAAACTCCCACGCACCCTCCAGGACCCTGCTGAGGGTGTAGAGCTGGTCCAGTGTTCCACGACCAGGACGAAAACCACACTGCTCCTCCTGAATCCGAGGTTCGACTATCCGACGGACCCTCCTCTCCAGAACCCCTGAATAGACCTTACCAGGGAGGCTTAAGAGTGTGATCCCCCTATAGTTGGAACACACCCTACGGTCCCCCTTTTTGAATAGGGGAACCACCACCCCAGTCTGCCAATCCAAGGGAACTGCCCCCGATGTCCACGCGATATTGCAGAGTCGCGTAAGCCAACACAACCCCACAACATCCAGAGCCCTAAGGAACTCCGGGCGAATCTCATCCACCCCTGGAGCCCTGCCACCGCGGAGCTTTTTAACCACCTCAGTGACCTCAGCACCAGAGATTGGAGAGCCCGACCCAAAGTCCCCAGGCTCCGCTTCCTCAGTGGAAGACGTGCCAGTAGGATTGAGGAGGTCTTCGAAGTATTCCGCCCGACTCACAACATCCCGAGTTGAGGTCAACAGTATGCCACCTCCACTATAAATGGTGTTGGTTGCGTACCGCTTTCCCCCCCTGAGACGCCGGATGGTGGACCAGAATCGCCTCGAAGCCATACGGAAGTCATTCTTCATGGCCTCTCTGAACTCCTCCCACGCCCGAGTTTTTGCCTCAGCAACCACCCGAGCCGCATGCCGCTTGGACTGCCGGTACCTATCAGCTGCTTCCGGGGTCCCACAGGCCAAAAAGGCCCAATAGGACTCCTTCTTCAGCCTGACAGCATCCCTCACCGCCGGTGTCCACCACCGGGTTCGAGGGTTGCCACCACGACAGGCACCAACAACCTTGCGGCCACAGCTCCGATAAGCTGCCTCGACAATAGAGGCGCGGAACATGGCCCACTCGGACTCAATGTCCCCCGACTCCCTCGGAACGTGTTCAAAGCTCTCCCGGAGGTGGGAGTTAAAGCTCCGTCTTACGGGAGACTCTGCCAGACGTTCCCAGCAGACCCTCACAATACGTTTGGGTCTGCCAGGTCTGACCGGCATCCTCCCCCACCATCGGAGCCAACTCACCACCAGGTAGTGGTCAGTTGACAGCTCCGCCCCTCTCTTCACCCGAGTGTCCAAGACATGCGGCCGCAGATCAGATGAGACGACAACAAAGTCGATCATCGAACTGCGACCTAGGGTGTCCTGGTGCCAAGAGCACATATGGACACCCTTATGCTTGAACATGGTGTTCGTTATGGATAATCCATGACGAGCACAGAAGTCCAATAACAGAACACCACTCGGGTTCAGATCAGGGGGGCCGTTCCTCCCAACCACACCCCTCCAGGTCTCACTGTCATTGCCCACGTGAGCGTTGAAGTCCCCCAGTAGAACAAGGGAGTCCCCAGGAGGCACACTCTCCAATACCCCCTCCAAGGACTCCAAAAAGGGTGGGTAATCTGAGCTGCCGTTTGGCGCATAGGCACAAACAACAGTCAGAGCCCGTCCCCCCACACGTAGGCGAAGGGAGGCTACCCTCTCGTTCACCGGGGTGAACCCCAACGTACAGGCACCAAGATGGGGGGCAACAAGTATGCCCACTCCTGCTCGGCGCCTCTCACCAGGGGCAACTCCAGAGTGGAAGAGTGTCCAACCCCTCTCAAGGAAACTGGTTCCAGAGCCAGAGCCATGCGTTGAGGTGAGTCCGACTATTTCTAGCCAGAACCTCTCAACCTCACACACTAGCTCAGGCTTCTTCCCCACCAGAGAGGTGACATTCCAAGTCCCAATGGCCCAGATTCTGTAGCCGAGGATCAGACCGCCAGGGTCCCCGCCCTTGGACATCTAGTCATCAAAGCAAATGTAAACCAGGTCAAACCTGCATGACAGTGGTTCGCCAGGATCAGGACTGGACCCCCGGTTCCAGTACCTCCGGTCCTCCCTCTGGGCCCCACATCCACTATTGAACATTCTTATGGATAAATCGTATAGTGACAAGCGGCTCACACAGGTGTTTAGATCCAGGTGTTTATCAGATACACACTCAGTTGGGTTGTTGTGGCCACTAAATACATCTTGTATCACCATGTACCATATAAAATACTTTCTAATGATGTTATTTGTATCATTATACTGTATATGTTGTTTTGTTGTTGTGGTTTATCTGTTTTGTCTTTTTTTCTCTCCGCAGGTCTAGAGGCAGACTTCAATGATGTTGATTTGTGTTCTCTTTATACCTCTCTCTCTCTACTCCTATCACCTTCTTTCTCTTTTACCCCTTCTCTCACTTTTTTAGCTTCGTTTTCTTTGTCTTTTCATCCCAGTGTCCATTACATCTGAAACAAACCCAAAGTAAATTCTAATAAAGTTTTATTTATACATCAAGTGGAGCATTGAGGCCAGACATAATGCTTTGCTTGTGAAAGTAAATCTGTTGGTATCACCTCGACACTCAGACATAATTCTGAGTGACACAATACTGAACAGGACAAGAGGGGAAAAAAAAAGAACAATCAGTATGAAATCACTATTCTTCATCCATGATTTAATTTTCTAGTTAAGTGTGTAGTTAAATGTAACTAACTTTAATTTGTTAAATGTAACTAACTTTAATTTGTTAAATGTAACTAACTTTAATTTGCTAAATGCAACTAACTTTAATTAGTTACAAGAAAGTTCATGCTCAATAATCAATAATTTAATTTGTTACATTTAGCTAACGTTAGTTAGTTTAAACACGTTTGGACCTTTTCTGGTTCTGACACATAACTCAGATGAGTCTGGGTTTGGACCCAAACTGTGACAGAGCTGCAGGAGGTTCACCTCCTTCAGAGAAAACAATCAGAGCCTCCAGGATTCACCTCCAACAGCAGGAGAGGAAATGCTGATGGATACTGGCCCACCTGAGGCTGGCTGCTGCTGATTATCCATGCTGTTGATGATCCATGCTGCTGATTATCCATGCTGCTGATCTCTTGACTTTTTGCTGCTGTATTCATACCCATCTGCTCACCACAGACTCGTGTTCTTGCTGCTGTTTAATACACCGTATTATATTACATTATTATTGTTTAATTCATATCTTAGATCCTTACTTACTCTTTATTTTTACACTTTATATTGTTTGCTCTTTTTGGGTGTTACTGGGACTCTGTGCACACAACTTCATTTCACCTCATGTACGTGTGTGTGTGTGTGTCTGTGTGTGTGTGTGTGTGCGTGCGTGCGTGCGTGCAGATGAAGGTCAGCTGACACATTTCACCCTTACATTAAAATCTTTATTTTGTTTGTTTTTTGTCAAATGAAGGATGTGCATGTGTCAGATCATGGTCACAGGACCTCCTCTGGTAACGTCTGGCTGATTTCCACCTCCACTTGTCCAAACTGATTCGTGCTGATGTCTGTTGGGGGTTACAGGAGAAGTAGTTTCAAAACTAAAACCTGAAAGTCTAGAAACATTATTAAACAGAAGAGGAGAGAAAAGTCTGGATTCTGGAGAGGACCTGAGAGGAGAAGCAGCTAGGAACTGTGACCTGCAGGAGGACCTCAGAGACTGCAGTCTAGACTCAGCTAATCCCAGGATTAAGACACTCACACATGATGATGGTGTGATTACTGAACGCTGCAGCAGCACAGGAAGGTCTGCAGTTCAAACTGAAGACAATGTCCAGGTTTTACTTCTGCTCCAGGGTCTCCACAGACTACCCTGAAGACCACCTTGACCACTCTGTAGTACTTGCAAAGCTTCTCATCTCATTCAAACCAAATAATATAATGATCACTAGGAACATTTTATTACACTAAAGAACATTTTTATTACACAGAAGAATGTTTTATTACATTGAAGAACAATTTCTTACACCGAAGAATGTTTTATTACATTGAAGAATGTTTTATTACACCAATAGTTTGTTACACAGAAGAATGATTTATTACACCAAAAAATGTTTTATTACACCAAAGAACATTTGATTACACTATAGAGAATATTTATTACACCAAATAATATTTTATTACACAGAAAAATGATTTATTACACCAAAGAAAGTTTTGTGTGACTGAAGAACAATTTATTACACCAAAGAATGTTTTATTACACCGAAGCACATTTTATTAGACAGAACGTTTTATTACACTGAAGAACATTTTAATACACCAAAGAATGTTTTATTACACCGAAGAACATTGTAATACACCAAAGAATGTTTTAATACACCGAAGAACATTTAATTGAAGAATGTTTTATTACACAGAAGAACGTTTTATTAGACTGAACGTTTTATTACACCGAAGAACATTTTAATATACCAAAGAATGTTTTATTACACCGAAGAACATTTTCTTACACTGAAGAATGTTTTATTACACAGAAGAACATTTTATTAGACTGAACATTTTATTACACCAAAGAACATTTTAATACACCAAAGAATGTTTTATTACACAGAAGAATGTTTTATTACACCGAAGAACAATTTATTACACAAAATAACATTTTTTATTACACAGAAGAACATTTTTATTACATTGAAGAATGTTTTATTACACCAAATTATAGTTTGTTACACAGAATAATTGTTTATTACACCAAAAAAAATATTACACCAAAGAACATTTTATTACACTAAAGAATATTTGATTACACAGAAGAACTATTTATTACGACAAATAATGTTTTATTACACAGGAAAATTATTTATTACACCAAAGAATGTTTTGTGTAACTGAAGAACAATTTATTACACCAAAGAATGTTTTATTACAATGAAGAATATTTAGTACACGAAGCACATTTTATTAGACTGAACGTTTTATTACACCGATGAATATTTTAATACACCAAAGAATGTTTTATTACACTGAAGAATGTTTTATTACATTGAAGAACAATTACATTGAAGAACAATTTATTAAACAAAAGAACATTTTATTAAACTGAAGAACATTTTATTAAACAAAAGAACATTTTATTAAACTGAAGAAACTTTTATTAAACTGAAGAACATTTTATTAAACAAAATAACATTTTATTACACCAAAGAACATTTTATTACACTGAAGAATGTTTTATTGCACCGAAGAACAATTAAACAAAATAACATTTTATTACACTGAAGAATGTTTTATTACACAGAAGAACAATTTATTAAACAAAAGAACATTTTATTAAACTGAAGAACATTTTATTAAACAAAAGAACATTTTATTAAACTGAAGAACATTTTATTAAACTGAAGAACATTTTATTAAACAAAATAATATTTTATTACACCAAAGAACATTTTATTACACTGAAGAATGTTTTATTACACCGAATAACAATTTATTAAACAAAAGAACATTTTATTAAACTGAAGAACATTTTATTAAACTGAAGAACATTTTATTAAACTGAAGAACATTTTATTAAACAAAAAACATTTTATTACACCAAAGAACATTTTATTACACTGAAGAATGTTTTATTACACCGAAGAACAATTTATTAAACAAAAGAACATTTTATTACACTGAAGAATGTTTTATTACACAGAAGAACAATTTATTAAACAAAAGAACATTTTTTTAAACTGAAGAACATTTAATTAAACAAAAGAACATTTTATTAAACTGAAGAACATTTTATTATTAATAATAATAATAATAATAATAATAATGAATTTAATTTATAACGCACTTTTCATTAACAAAAATCTCAAAGTGCTAAACAAAATAACATTTTATTACGCCAAAGAACATTTTATTACACTGAAGAATGTTTTATTACACTGAAGAACAATTTATTAAACAAAAGAACATTTTATTAAACTGAAGAATGTTTTATTAAACTGAAGAACATTTTATTACACCAAAGAACCACAAGAAAAGGAACATTTTTATAAATCATTCAGGTCTTGTACACAACAGACAAACCCATTCTGTCATGTTCATTTGAATGTCACAGACCTGTGCTTTTTTAAAGAATAAAACCACTTGTTGAGTGTTTCAGAGCAACATTCTGAACTGTGACCTGATGGTCAACATGCATTTGATTCAAAGACAAACTGAAGATGATGCTTTTTCTGATATTCTCGGAGGAGACAAAGACATCCAGGAAGAACAAACCTGAGCCGAGCTGTGGACATTCTTGTGTTGGGTTGTTTCTGACCAGAGGTGAGTCATGGAGGATAATAAGTGATCACATCTTTAACCATCGCATGCAACCGTCAGAACTCAGCCCGATCCTTCAGATAATTAGAGCTCTCAGACACATGTAGGCATGTGCCTGACCCAGTACTGCTCGTACCGTCTCATTACAGGACATCACTGATGTGGGCTGCAGGAATTCATTCTCTTCAGCAGAGAATCTGTCGTACACGCTCAGAGCTTTGATTTCTGTCATCAGCTGCTCTGGATTTATAACAAAAGGCTGCAGAAGTTTGAACACCAATTAAAGACTTATGGCCTCACAGAGAATCATCTGCAGACACTTTGTTTAATCCACAACTGAGAACAGCTGATGGTCTTCTGAAGGGTTCACATCTAAAAGGTGTCTTTAGTTCTAACAACAGACAGAAGGTTCAGGTTTATGAGCTGCAGGTGGGACAGCCATATTGAGTCTGTGATGAAGGTTCATGACCATCCTGTAGGTCTCCTATGACATGTTCACTGACCTTCTCCTGTGAGATGTCACAGGAGAAGGTCAGTGAACATCTCACAGGAGAATTACATACAGGTCTGTGAACATCTCACAGGAGACCTGTGACCAAGACCAAGGGCCCAGAGTGGGGCAGATGAGGGTGGAGACAGTTGTGACTGCTTCACTTATCCCACCCAAATTCTTGATGTTGTCGGTACAGGGGCTTGAACCAGCGATCTTCCGATCACAAGCTCACCTTCTTAACCTCTGCGCCACCACTCCCAGTCTGATGGTCCTCCTTGATCATGTGAGCAGCTGGTTTCGTCTGTCAGCAGCAAACTGGTTGATCCACTGTGAGAAGGTGATATTTATAAGACTGAGCTGAATATTGGTTGAAGAAACTGTGAAATAAGGGGCAGATATAATAAGATTTCATCTTCTTTCTGCTCCCTTCATTTTATCCTACTTGTATTCTTGTATCTGATGAAACTGTCTTGTATTGTTCTTTTAAAATGAATGAATAAACATCAAAACCGTCAAACTGAATACAGCATCTCAGACTGAAGAAGTCTTTCAGAGGAAAGACGAAACGTTTCTACTTTTTTGTTTTGTTTTGTTTTTTGAATGTCCAGAGGACCAGACTTAACTTTTTTAGACAGTACAGATAGTACATGCATCATTGTGCTGTAAAATATTTTAGAATATTATTTTTATACAGAACACACAAATAAACTGATATATATATATATATATATATATATATATACTGTATATATATATATTATATAGTATCACATCGTGTTGCTGACAAAAATCTGTTTCATGTTTCATGTGTCAAGCACGAGATCCTGAACTGTTTCAACAAACATTTTGTTGCTTCTAGTTCATTATTTGACACAGTTACAAATGGAAAATCAGCCACTTCACCTAATGATCAAACTTCTACAAATCAAATCCCTCCTACAAGTCAATCCTCAGTTAATCACACCTTCTCTTTTTCTCCGTTCTCAGTCAGTGAGGTAAATAAACTGTTAAATGATCTTGATCCTAAAAAATCTGCAGGTCCAGATGAACTTCCACCTTATTTCTTAAGGCTGGCTGCTCATATCATCTCAGTCCCTGTGACCCACATCTTTAGCTGGACATCATTAACTTCACACAGACTTTTCCACTGGTACATTTTCATCTTTAAATCACTTCTTGGTCTGCTGCCTTCATACATCTCCTCCTACAAGTCTCTGCGTGAGTGCAGCTACAGTGTGCACTCTCAGGACATGATTACCTGTAGTGTTCCGTCAGTGAGAGCTGAACTTGGAAAAAGGACCTTCTCCTACTCCGCTCCTGCTTCCTGGAATATCTTACAAAAAGATCTGAAGCTCTCGACCTTGACCTCTCTAAATGGTTTTAAGAATCTGTTGGAATCCTTGCAAAAACCAATGCAGAAATGTTCCTGTTTTTGATTTTCTACATCTACCTTATATGTTTTGCTACTTTGCTACTTTGTAAAAATAAAAATCTGTATTTCTCCCTTATGTTTGTCTACTGTTGATTGTTTAAGGAAATTCTACATTTGCTGTTGTCATCATTCTTTAGTTTGTTGCAGGTCACTCTTGCAAATGAGTCCACGAGGCTCAATGAGATTTACCTGTCTAAATAAAGGTTGAATGAATGAATGAATGTTGCTGCTGATCTGTTTCATGTTGCTTCTGATCTGTTACATGTTGCTGCTGATCTGTTTCATGTTGCTTCTGATCTGTTACATGTTGCTGCTGATCTGTTTCATGTTGCCGCTGATCTGTTTCATGTTGCCGCTGATCTGTTTCATGTTGGTGTGTTCATTCATGTTCATCTGCTCATACAGACTCATGTTCGTGCAGCTGTTTGGAGTAATGTTTTTCTATGATATTAATGCTTAGTGGATTTTTAGTTGATGGTTTTCTTAGTTCATATCTTAGATGTTATTACTGTTTTTCTTTTACATTTTATTGTCGGATAACTGGGACCCTGTGAACATAATCTCGTTTCATCACATGTACCACATGTGGTGCAAATGACAATAAAGTATCTCTGATTCTGACTCTGATATATATATATATATA
>JBBPBX010057710.1:3458-22335 GCA_038048925.1 Garcialebias charrua
ATGTTATACTAGAAAAAAATACATCCTATATGCTTTTCACTGCCTTATGCATCGCAAAGAAAACCATACTCGTAAATTGGAAAAATAAAAATAATCTTAGCATTAATCAGTATAAAAATCTTCTGTTAGATCATATTAGTCTTGAAACAGCATCTGCCGACACATTGGATCAACCTATTTGGCATTCTTTGATCGGCTCCGTTACGTAGTGAGGGTGGGGGGTCTGGGATGTGGCCTTGTGGGGCATTGGGACTGGGGGGGGAGGTTGGGGTTTGGGGCGCCGGGGGGTTAGGGCTGCTTGGGCGGGGAGGACCTTGTCTTCGACCTGGGGAGGACCGGGGGGGTTCTGGGGGATATCTGCTGGGGGCGGCATGCGGGCCCTCGGGTGGTCGGTGGCGGCGGTCATGGGTCGCCGGTCGGTGACCCGGCTGTGCTGGGGTGGTTTCGGGGTGGGTGCCGGGGGCTTGGGACTCTGGGGGCGTGTCGTCCCCGGGCTTGGGCCTGGTGGGGGTCGGGGGTCTTGGGCTCTGGCGGGCGGGTCGCCGGGCTATGGGCTGGCTGGCGCTCTGGTGCCCGGCTCTGGCCGGGGGCTCTCGGCTCGCTGGTGGGTTGGGGTTCATGTGCTGGGGGGTGGGTGTCTGGGGGCGTGACTGGTGGCCAATGGGAGGGGGCGGGCAAACCCAGCCTGGGTGTCTAATGTGTTATGTGTTCTGAAAGTTGTTAATATGAAGGGTGGGTATAGTATTTCTTCTGGGGTGGGGATTAAGTGGATGTCCTGGATGATGGTCTTGGACTATACTTGGCCGGTGTGCGGGCCCCGGTTGGGGCCTGTTCTTGGTGCTTCCTGGCTCTGTCGACGGTTGGGCGGGCGCTCTTGGCCGTGCCGTCCATGTGGGATTTTGTGTCCTCTTGGACGGCGGGCTGACTGCGGTTCGCAGGGGTCGTGGCGGCCCTGGTGGGTGTGGGCTGTTGGTTCTGCTGTTGGCGACCCTCGGGCCGTGTCCCTCTCTGGTCTTGGCTCAATGTCCTGGCGGTCGGAGAGGTGTTTCCTTTACCTCACTCCTTGGGTGGACCTTGGCGAGCTGGGGGGGTAAGCAGGGTCAGCGGGGGAGCTGACTCGCTGTGGGAGCACTGTTCCTGCAGATATTTTTCTCCCCATCCCTCAACACGCACCTCCGCCCTCTTCATCTTAAATTAATACATGTAGGGAATTTGGGTCTCGGGTGTGCTGCAATGGTTTTACATCTCTGTTGTTAAGAGCACCTGGGACTCAATTTTATATACACTTTAGACATTCATTCATAAACATCTTCATAAAAGTCACATATAGGGAATGGAGTGAGCACTATGGCTATGGGTGGCGGGATGACATCAATCTCGCCCCCATGCCTATGCTCACTCAACATTATGCATCTAGACAATTAGGGCCTGGGTTAGAGTTGGAGTGGAGGGGAAACTGGTATAATGCTAGCCTTTGCTCCTTCTCTTTCCCTTTTAAATACACTTTACAACAACACTCACCAACAGTACATTTGGGGGCGGGGGTGTGTGTGTCGGGGTCTTGATTTGTTAATTTCAATTTTATTTATTTATGTATTTATTTATATATTATTTATTTATTTTTCTCTTACCCCCTGGTTGCCTTGCGGACATTCTGGGGGTGGGCCGTCAGGGGTTGTGCTGGGGTGTGGGGGGGTTCGGGGCCTGCGGGTTCGCCGTGGGCGGGGCTGGCAGTGCGCTCCCTCTGGGGCTGCTTGGACTCGGGTGTCCTGTCCTGTCGGCGGGGCGCGGGGTGTGCCGGATCTTGGGACGTCTGCTGCTCTCCACCCCAGAATGAATGGGTCTACCTCCTGGGTTTGGATGTGGGCTGCCCCATGTAGGGAGCAGGTACATGTCTTGGACCTAGGGGGTATAGAGTGTGCATCGGGATTATGAATGGAGCGTGTCGTTATTGTTTGTCTTTCTGTGACTGAGGGTGAGGATGAGGGTGGGTCTGAATGAGTGTGTCTGTGTATGAATGTTTAAGTGTCAGGCTGGGACTTGGACTGCCCCCTCTCTGATACTTCTGAGGCTACCCAGTGTCGCGCTCCTGCCACGTGGCCCCCTGGTGGGTGTTCCTCTGCCTACGGGCGTGCTTGGGGCCCTCACTATCTGGGGCTGGGCGCTTGGGCGTTTGTCAGCTCGGCCTGGTGGCTGCCTGGTGGGGCTCGGGTCCTCTGGTCCTGTCAGGTCTGGACCTGAGGGATGGGCGTCCCCGGTGCCCGAGCCTCGGTGACCGGCCCTGGGGCTACGTCGGTGCAGCGGGCTCCGGCGGGGGCCTGTGTATTGTCGCTGTTGACCCCGGGGGGTCATTGTGTGTGGTCCCTGGTGGGGTTCGTCCGGTTCTTCCACTTGGTCGGATCTGGGGAGTGGACGAGTGGCTCGTCCTGTTCGGGTGGTCCTGGGGACTCTGGGCTCGGGGTCCTTCCTGGGGTCTTGGGCTTTGATCGCCCCTTCGTCTGTCTCGGGCTTTGGGGGGACGGGTCTCTGATGCTTCACAGTCGCTACTAAATGTTCTATTGGAGGAACCTTATTCACTTATGCATGCTCACAACCACACACAAATGGATGCAGGGATGTATAGTAGATGTATGTAGATGGGTATATAAATGAATATAAATATATATGTATGTATATTGTATATATATTTGTAGGTATGGGTATGTGTATTTATAGAAATCTTTTGCAAGGTCATGAATATTATCAGTCTTTATGCTTGTATGTTTCGTTGTTGTGTTCTGTCATGTGCTTTGCAGGATTGTGGACGGAGGTTTGGTGTGTTTGCCTTGTGCTCTTTCTGTGGACAATTGTTGTTTTGTTGTCTCACTTTCTCTTTTCTTTCTTTCTCTCTATTAAAAAAAAAAAAAAAAATACATATTGGAGTGAGAGGATGGCTATAAGGTGTGAAGGGAGGCCATCTATAAATGGAAAAAAAAAAAATTTCAGAAATCTGCAGCATGACGCTGTCAGACAAACATGAAGTTCTGCTGTTATTAAAATATCTCTTCTGGAACTGAAAATGTTCTTTGCATTCATGTCACCAGCTGCTTACCCTTCACATCAATGCATCAATGCAACACGCTACCAGGACGAAACAACAGTTATGAAACAAAACATTGAAGGAAGCATCAATGGATCCTGACGTAAAATTAGTTGAAACAAGATGCTTTGAATATACTGAGAAAGAAGAGAGGGTATTTATTTCTGACTCAGAGGTAGGACGAGATTAAACTTAATAAGCTCTCATGGAAACCTTTTCCTTCCTCCAAGTTGTTTATTAATTAAAACTGCTTTAACATTGTAGGAAAAAATAAAATAAAATAAAAATATTAAAAAAAACACCACCACCCATAAAGTTCCACCTGAAATGAAACAGTCATTTTTAAACATAATTTCAAATAATCACAGACACCATTAATTTTAGTAATTCAGAGGCATTAATCAATTTAATGCTGGAAAACTAAAGTCTAAACTAGTGCTGCCCAACAGTTTTGGAAATTAGTTCTGCTTTTGAAGTTCCCAGTTTGAAGCGATCTACATACCTGGTCTCAATATCAAACACACTGGTATAAACCATGGGTCATATTTTTACAAACGTCTCCCCACTCCTCACTTCCACAAAAGACAACGCACTAACAGAATACAGCATGTTACCAGTTTTATTGACTTAAGCACAGAGTTGACAAACAAAACCATTCACTTAAAAACAGACTTGTCAACCAAAGAAAAATGAAACATTTTCTAACCTGACTCCTGAAAAAGAAACAAGTAAACTGTGGCTTCATGCACAGCTTTCATACTGAAAGTTGGTGTAGGAACAAAATGAAAAAAGTGTGTGCACACTGAACTACTGTATTCAGATTTATCAAAACTGTGCACATGCATGTTTCTGCACTCCTTTACTTAATAAATCTAGAAAAACAGAACTGTGCAGCACACGAGACACCTTCCCTGACACACCTCAATATAAAAAGGTAAGATCAATGCAGATAAGGTTTGCATGCGAGACTCTCATCTCTGCACAATCAAAAACCATGAACAGTGAATGCAAGTAAACCTTAATGTTCTTGGTGCAAGATATTTAAGTGGGTAGGTGTTAAATTGTGTAAAAGAATAGGCATACATTGTTTTGTTTTGTTTTTTCTTGTCCAAAGAGGCACAATGTAACCGATCCTGGCAAGCAGAGGACAAAATTTTATCCATCACCCGGAAAAATGATGGAGCCATCGGAGGGGCCATTGGTGGCCTTTGCCACCACAGATTATTCTTCAGCCACCCTTTGGGCCTCCCCAATCATTTGAGAAAATTATACATTTTGGCAAAATAAAAATAGGAAGAATAATTTCCTTGGGTGATAGAGATAACAGGTTTACATATATGGTGGTGGCCATCTTGGATTTTGACCTTGCAGCCAAATTGTTGAATTGAAACCAGACACTAGGGAGCACAATAATAACAATAATAATAATAATAATAATAATAATAATAATGAATTCCATTTATAATGCACTTTTCATTTTCATTTCAAGTCATGGTTTCTTCTGTGTCAGTCCCAAACTGGAGAAAAATGATGAGGGTTGTGTCAGGAAGGGCATTGACATAAAACACTTTTACTAGAACTATTATGCAAACTAATCTAAGCGACACCGTACTGGATTGGTTGAGGCCTCAATTAACAATGATCGTCACTGGTGCTGTTGACAAACAGGGTACCAGTGGAAATTGTTCTACTGTTAGTCAAAGAGCACAAGGATGAAAAACAATTCAGGAGACAGAGGGAGAAGAGGAAAGTCAATAATTTAGGTCTGAGGGTGGCAACTCTAAATGTGGGGACAAGGACAGGCAAAGGTAGAGAGCTGGCTAAGATGATGCAGAGAAGGAAGGTAGATGTTTTATGTGTCCAAGCGACCAATTGGAAAAGCAGCAAGGCTCACAGCATTGGAGCAGGGTTTAAACTGTTTTACCATGATGTGGATGGAAAGAGAAATTGAATAGGGGTGGTCCTGAAGGAGGAGATGGTAAAGAATGTACAAAGTAGTAGAGGTAAAAAGAGTGTCAGATAGGATGATGTGCCTGAAAGTAGAAGTAGAAGGTCCGATACTAAATGTTGTCAGTGGTTCCACAAGTTGGATGTGATGTGGAGGAGAAAGATTAATTTAGGAAGGATCTGGATGAAGTGATAAAGAGTATTCTCAGGAAAGAGAGAGTGGTGATCAGAGCAGACCTGAATGGACATGTTGGTGAAGGCAATAGAGAAAAGGAAGTTATGGGTAGGTTTGATGAAGTAAACCAGGAAAGACAGATGGTGGTGGATTTTGCCAGGAGAATGGAAATGGCTGCAGTCAACACTTATGCCGGGTACCCACTGGACCCGTGTCGGGCGGCGGAAGCGGCCGGTTTACATTGAAAGTCTATGTGGAGAGGCGTCGAGGCGCAGCGTATCGTGAAGCGGCGCGGCGGCACGCAGCAGTTCCTTTCCGCGCACACGCGCGTCCGAAGCAACCTACGCGTTGAGCAACGTCGGATCGAAAAGTTGATATTTTGCGGCTCGACGTTGCTCGACGCGTCCAGCAAACAATCGGGAGAGCCTCTGCTATGTGATTACACAACGACAACGGGACTTTTTTTGGACTTTTTAAACTTACCCCATCGAGCCTCCATGAATTGGAACCAGACTCCGGTAAGAAACTTGGAATTTTTACAGTTGCTGCTGTCCGCTCCAGCGTACGATCACCCCAAACATAAAAAAAAAGTTTTAATCTCAACAAAGACTGTCGGAGCTGCAGTTCGGCTCGTAGAAAACCCACTCCAGTAGTAACGAGGCTCGCGTGCTGCTGATTTCATCTGCCAGCAGCATGAAACACAACAACTGACCCGGAAAACGAGCTACACCCCCTCCTTTGCCTCCCCCCAGTGCGCGTCATCAGACGCGTCTTCAGTGGCTTTGTGGGAACGTGACAAGTGGCCAAAAGGGGGCGGCAGGAGCGTTCTGACAAGTCCGGTGGGTACCCTGCATTATTTCCAAAAGAAGGAGGAAAATAGAGTGACCTATAATATTGAAGGAAGGATTACTTTGTGCATGGGTAGACTACTTTCTGTGTAGAAGAGGAAACCTGAGGGAGATTGGAGACTGTAAGGTTGTGGCAGGGGAGAGTGTGACCAGACATTGGATGGTGATGTGCAGAATGGCTGTTGTTGTGTAGAAAAGAAAAAGAGTAAATTCAGAAAAGACCAAATTGTGAAAGCTGAAGAAGGAAGAATATTGAAGAGTTCAAAGTTCAAAGAGGAGCTGTTAAAGGCTCTGGGTGGTAAGAAATAAATTCCAGATGACTGGGATACTACAGCAACAATAATTAGAGAGACAGGTAGGAAAATACTTGATGTCATCTGGACAGAGAATGGATGATAAGGAAACATGGTGGAATAGTGAAGTGTAGGAAGCTATTCAAAGAAAGAGATTAGCCAAGAATAATATGACAGTGAGTGAACTGAAGAGAGGAGACAGGAATATAAGGAAGTGCAATGTAGAGCAAAGAGGGAGGTTGCAAAGGCAAAGCAGAAGGCATATGATGAGTTGTTTGGGAGGATGGCCAGTAAAGAGGGTGAAAAGGACTTGTACCGATTGGCGAGGCAGATGGATCAGGCTGGAAAGGATGTGCATCATGTTAGGCTTGTTAAAGATAAGAGTGGTAATGTTCTAAAAAGTGGGGAGAGTGTGACAGGATGATGGAATGGGTACTTAGGAGCTAATGAATGAAGGGAATGAAAGGGAAAGAAAAGTAGAGGTCATAGAAACTGGAGACCAGGAAGGGAGAAAGATCAGTGAGGGTGAAGTCTGGAAAGCTTTGAAATGAAGAGGAAGGCAGTAGGGCCTGATGACATACCAGTGGAGATTTGGAAATGTCTTGGAGAGATAGCAGTGAGGTTTTGACTCAAATATTCAATGGCATATTTGAAGGTGAGTAAATGCCTGAGGAATGGAGAAGAAGTGTGTTGGAGAAGAAGTTTGCTGGTGCCCATTTTTAAGAAGAAGGATGATGTACAGAGTTGTAGGAACTACAGGGGAATTAAGTTGATGAGTCACACAAATGAAGATCTGGCAGAGAGTTGTGAAGATAGACTTAGACAAGAGGTGACTATTTGTGAACAGCAGTACTTAGAAGGAACACCACAGATGCTATCTTTGTTTTGAGGATCCTAATGAAGTTCAGAGAGGATCAGAAAGAACTTCACTGAGTCTTTGTGGATTTAGAAAAAGCATATGACAGTGTACTGAGGAAGGATATATGATATTGCATGGGGAGATCTGGAGTTAAGTATTTTAGACTGGTACAGGACATATATGAGGACAGCAGGACAAGTTAGATTGGTACAGGACATATATGAGGACAGCAGGACAGAGATGATATATCCTGTAATAGTGACAGATAGCTTCAAGGTGGAGGTAGGACTGCATCAAGGATAGGTTCTGAGCCTTTCTTGTTTGCTCCGGTGATGGACCGACTAAGAGATGAGGTCAGGCAGGAATCTCTGAAGACTATGACCTTTGCAGATAACATTGTGATCTGTGGTGAGAACAGGGAACAGGTGGAAGAGAACTTGAGAGGTGGATTTATGCACTTAGAAAAGGAATGAAAGTCAGCCGTAGTAAGACAGAGTGCATGTGTGTGAATGAGAGGGAGGCCAGTGAAACAGTGAGGCTACAAGGAGTAGAGGTCACAAAGGTGCAGGACTTAATATACTTGGGGTTCACTGTCCGGGAAAATGAGGAGTGTGGTAAAGATGTGAAGAAGAGAAACCAAGCAGGATGGAGTGGATGGAGAAAAGTTTCAGGAGTGATTTGTGGCAAAAGATTGGCAACAAAGGTGAAAGGAAAAATGTAAAAAACAGTTGTGAGGCCAGCTATGTTGTATGGTCTGTAGACAGAGACATAGACAAAAAGAAAGGAGAAAAGAACTGGAAGTGGCAGAAATGAAGATGTTGAGGTTATCCTTAAGGCTCCCCCATAGCTCTGCGTACGGTCATATGCGTGTCCGTGCGCGCGTACTGTGCGCAGGCAGTTCACCCACACAGCTCAGCGTTCGTTCTCACGTTCATTCTCGCACCAAATTCTTGACATCATTTGAGCAGCTGCAGGGCAGAGCGTTTACCTACGGGACAAATTGAGGTCACTGATTGGTCATTTGCTGATACGTCTACTGAATTGATTGACAGGTCGGGTGGGGGGAAAAAGGCGCGAGCTGGCAGCTCCAGCTGCAGCGGTGTTCTGTGTTTATATGTTAATAAAAAGTTCAACAAAAAAAAACAACTGGGAGCGCTGGTCCTGCATCCCACACATCAGACCAGCCCACCAGGAAATCTGTAGAACCTCCTGCAGCCACGTTGGACCAGAGTATAATTTGCTCGTGACAAATTCATTCATTTCCTCATCATTTCAGACATGGAGTCAACGGAGGAGGAAGCGATCACTGCCTTTTGGCAAAAAAAACAAAAGAAAAGGCCAGATCGGGGATGAAGAAAGGGAATTTAATATATTTGTGTCGCATACAAAACAGTCCAGCGCCGGGCAGTTTATTGTACAACGCGCTTGCGTTCGCGGTCGTAAAAATTTAGCTTGGTGCCTACATGCCTTGCAGGGGTACGCTTGTGCCTCTGCGTACGAACAGCGTAGAGCAGTGTACGGCCGTACGCAGAGCTATGGGGGAGCCTTTAGGAGTGACAAGGATGGATAAGATTAGGGATGAGATCATCAGAGGTACAGCACAGGTTGAACAACTGGGAGATAAAGTTAGGGAGGCCAGACTGAGACGGTTTGGACATGTCCAGAGGAGGAACAGTGGGTATATTGGTAGAAGGATGTTAGAAATGCAGCTGCCAGGAAAAAGACAAGAGGAAAGCCAAAGAGGAGATACACGGATGCAGTTAGAGAGGGCATGTAGGTAGTTGGAGTGAGAACAGAGGATGCAGAGGACAGATTGATTGAGATGGAGGAGGATGGCACGCTGTGGCAACCCCTAAAGAGGTAAAAGCCAAAAGAACAGACTGACTCCTTTGTAGGTTTTAGCATTTCTCCTTTTACTTTGAAGAATCTGTGTGCCCACAAGTGTTAGTGTGAGGTTATATGGTCAGACCAATTGTCTTGGGAGCACAGCCATAATCCTGATAAGTTGCCAGCCTTCTTGTCACCTTATCACACTAGTAGTATTTAAAGTATATCAGTGAAGTGGCTTGCTTTACTGGTATATTCAGTGCATAAATACATACACACCAACCTTTGCCTCTAATGACTACAGTTAAGTTAGGCAGATAGAGGGGAGTTTGGCTTAATTTGTGGTTGATTGTGCACACCTATTGTCAACATTTCAGCAAATTGCTGGCACAAGAGGTTGATCTGGTTTAGACCATGCAGTATTGCTTCAATGTGTTTTGGTTGGTCGCGCTCAGGAGGCTTTCTCTACATTAAGTTTGAATGACTGCAATGATTAAGCTAAGTTTTAAACTACAATGTTAAAGGCATACAAATTATTTCCTGAAGCATACAGGCAGAAATTAGAAACTGGAAACAACTCATGTAGAGTTTGAATGAGACTTGGCAACACATTTTAACCACTGGTGTACAGCATCTCAAGTGAAAGCTTTTGATGATCTCTAATTTAATGATTCTTGAGCGGNATAATCCTGATAAGGTGACAAGAAGGCTGGCAACTTATCACACTAGTAGTATTTAAAGTATATCAGTGAAGTGGCTTGCTTTACTGGTATATTCAGTGCATAAATACATACACACCAACCTTTGCCTCTAATGACTACAGTTAAGTTAGGCAGATAGAGGGGAGTTTGGCTTAATTTGTGGTTGATTGTGCACACCTATTGTCAACATTTCAGCAAATTGCTGGCACAAGAGGTTGATCTGGTTTAGACCATGCAGTATTGCTTCAATGTGTTTTGGTTGGTCGCGCTCAGGAGGCTTTCTCTACATTAAGTTTGAATGACTGCAATGATTAAGCTAAGTTTTAAACTACAATGTTAAAGGCATACAAATTATTTCCTGAAGCATACAGGCAGAAATTAGAAACTGGAAACAACTCATGTAGAGTTTGAATGAGACTTGGCAACAGTTTTAAACTACAATGTTAAAGGCATACAAATTATTTCCTGAAGCATACAGGCAGAAATTAGAAACTGGAAACAACTCATGTAGAGTTTGAATGAGACTTGGCAACACATTTTAACCACTGGTGTACAGCATCTCAAGTGAAAGCTTTTGATGATCTCTAATTTAATGATTCTTGAGCGGTTTAAGAGCTCTGTTCTGGAGAATATTAATTAACAGAAAGTAACGTCTGTTTTGTTCATGAAGTATTTAGCTAACAGACAAACACACAAAAACAAATATTGTTCCACCTCCACGTTTGGCTGATGACACAATCAGGCCATGACACAGCTTTTTTGTGATTTCACAGACTTGAGTGAGTCAGCTGGAGAGGGAGACGATGATCATAAAGAAAAGTTGGAAAGAGGAGACTGATCACTGAAAACGAACAATGGTGAAAAGGAGAGAAGTAAAAATGAAAGATTTAAACAAATTCCAGACTTGTGTCAAACAATATCTAGAATCCAGAGGGGTGATGAAACCTTGTTGGCAAAGGGCCACTTGGGCCACCCAGCTCTGAGAGGAACAGCCAAAGTTTTACATAACAGGCCACAGAGATCATCCACTCCCCCCCACAAGAAAAAGTAACAACATGAACCACTGTCCGTTGGTGATCACTGATCACTCCTAACTTTGTTTAGCACAGTTACATCTTCAGTTAATTCAAAAATGTGACCTGGGTTGGAACAAGAAGACATTGTTATAACAAGTTCTTTATGAGCATCAAAACCTTTCCATTAAATTTAATTATAATCAAAATGGATAAACATCAAGCTCTGCTCTAATGCCCTTTTAGCTCCCAGCTCGGTTGCAGAGTAATGATAATGCAGAATAATCAATCAGACTTTGTGTTTTTGTATTGTCTTCTGTACTTTGTGCAACCAAACTACTTTTGCATACTTGGTTTCTTCTTCTTCTTCCTCTTCTTCTTTTTCTTCTTCTTTCGGATTTTCCCTCTTCAGGGGTCGCCACAGCGAGTCATCCTCCTCCACCTCACTCTGTCCTCTGCATCCTCTGTTTTCACTCCAACTACCTTCATGTCCTCTCTAACTGCATCCATACATCTCCTCTTTGGCCTTCCTCTTTGTCTTTTTCCTGGCAGCTGCATTTCTAACATCCTTCTACCAATAAACCCACTGTCCCTCCTTCGGACATGTCCAAACCATCTCAGTCTGGCCTCCCTAACTTTATCTCCCAGTTGTTCAACCTGTGCTGTACCTCTGATGATCTCATTCCTGATCTTATCCATCCTTGTCACTCCTAAGGAGAACCTCAGCATCTTCATTTCTGCTACTTCCAGTTCTTTCTCCTGTCTTTTTGTCAATGCCACTGTCTCCAGACCATACAATATAGCTGGTCTCACCACTGTCTTGTAAACTTTTCCTTTGACCTTTGCTGACACCTTTTTGTCACAAATCACTCCTGAAACTTTTCTCCATCCACTCCATCCTGCCTGGACTCTCTTTTTCACTTCTTTCCCACATTCCCCATTTTCCTGGACAGTGGACCCCAAGTACTTGAAGTCCTGCACCTTTGTGACCTCTGCTCCTTGTAGCCTCACTGTTCCACCAGCCTCCCTCTCATTCACACACATGTACTCTGTCTTACTACGGCTGACTTTCATTCCTCTTCTTTCAAGTGCATACCTCCACCTCTCCAAGTTCTCTTCCACCTGTTCCCTGTTCTCACCACAGATCACAATGTCATCTGCAAACATCATAGTCCATGGGGATTCCTGCCTGACCTCATCTGTTAGTCGGTCCATCACCAGAGCAAACAAGAAGGGGCTCAGAGCCGATCCTTGATGCAATCCCACCTCCACCTTGAAGCTATCTGTCACTCCTACAGCACATATCACCACTGTCCTGCTGTCCTCATACATGTCCTTTACCAGTTGCAGCCCCAGGTGAGACACTTCTGGCGCTGTCTCTTGTTCAAGAGTGACTTGACATAAGGAATGTCACAGCTGAACCCCTTGTCTTGCCTAAGTCTGAGCATGGTGGTACTTGAAGCACTGACTCCAACTGCAGTCCACTCCTTTGAGAATATCCCCCTCATTTTGGAATGGGTTTTGTTTTACAATCCTTTCCAGGGTGCAGTTATCTCCATTACTTGTACACTTTTTCTATAACATATTTTCCTTCCCTTCACCTCTCTTATTAGTGTGCTTTACACAGAACTCTGTGAACAGCCAGTCTCTTTAGCAATGATCTTTTGTCTTGCCCTCCTTGTCCAAGGTGTCAATGGTCGTCTTTTGGACAACTGTCAAGTCAGCAGTCTTCCCCATGATTGTGTAGCCTACAGAACTAGACTGAGAGACCATTTAAAGGCCTTTGCAGGTGTTTTGAGTTAATTAGCTGATTAGAGTGTGGCACCAGGTGTCTTCAGTATTGAACCTTTTCACAATATTCTAATTTTCTGAAATACTGAATTTGGGGTTTTCATTAGTTGTCAGTTATATCCATCAACATTAAAATAAATAAACATGTGAAATATATCAGTATGTATATAATGAATGAATATAATATACAAGTTTAACTTTTTGAATGGAATTACTGAAATAAATCAACTGTTCATGATATTCCAATTTTATGGCCAGCACCTGTATAAATCAATGCAGTGACTTGGTCACATAGCTACCAGCACTAATCAAACAGAAGATGAGTCCAGGAAATATTTTTGTCATAGTTTTACAGTCAGCATTACTAAAAAAATTGATATAAAGTCATTACGAGCTTTGAGGAGTTTTGAACTCAGACTAAAAATATTTCCTCCTCCTTTGACACTCTCTCTTGTTACGCTGGTCCATGCAAACAGCTGATTTAAAGACTTATTAAATGGTATGTTGCTGACAGGTGAATATGAGTTCATGCCAACACAACCACTGATCTTAATTATTGTACAGGTTAATACTTTGGCATTTAGTGCATAAAAAGCTTGTTTAAAATTATTTTTCGTGAACAGTTGCCAAATCTGATGACCCTTTATTGCCTCACTGAGTTCCTTCCATCATTTCACATAACAGCCACCACGAAGAGAGCAAGGAACATGCAGAAGTATGAACAGCTCAGCAGACTGCAGAGAGAAAGGATGGAGGAAATGCCAATCTTTGACTCAGCTGTGGCAAAACTTCCACCTGCTGAGGATGAGCAACAGAGCAACAACCACAGATGCAAAGACACAAAGGAAAGTTTACAAAAGGAATGCAATAAATATAGGAAGGAAAACCAAGACTAAAGAAAACAGAGCAGGAAAAGTGTAAGTACACTCAATCATCCAGGTAGATAAATCACAAAAAAGTTCAATCATGCAATCTGGACAGTTTCTTTTTGGAAAAGAAACTTGTCTTTTTTTAAGACTGATGGTCCTCCATGTCACATGTGTAAACTATCCATCCATCCATCCATCCATTTTCGTCCGCTTATCCGGGGTCGGGTCGCGGGGGTAGTAGCCTAAGTAGGGAGGCCCAGACTTCCCTCTCCCCAGCCACTTGGAGCAGCTCCTCTGGGGGAATCCCAAGGCGTTCCCAGGCCAGCCGAGAAACATAGTCCCTCCAGCGTGTCCTGGGTCTTCCTCTGGGTCTCCTCCCGGTGGGACATGCCCGGAACACCTCACCAGGGAGGCGTCCAGGAGGCATCCTAACCAGATGCCCGAGCCACCTCAACTGGCTCCTTTCGATGTGGAGAAGCAGCGGCTCTACTCCGAGTCCCTCCCGGATGACTGAGCTTCTCACCCTATCTCTAAGGGAGAGTCCAGACACCCTGCGGAGAAAACTCATTTCAGCCGCTTGTATCCGAGATCTCGTTCTTTCGGTCATAACCCAGAGCTCATGACCATAGATGAGGGTGGGAACGTAGATCGATCGGTAAATTGAGAGCTTTGCCTTTTGACTCAGCTCTCTCTTCACCACGACAGACCGGTACAGCGCCCGCTTCACTGCGGACGCTGCACCTATCCGCCTATCGATCTCACGCTCCAGTTTTCCCTCATTCGTGAACAAGATCCCGAGATACTTAAACTCCTCCACTTGGGGCAGGACCTCCTCCCCGACCCGGAGAGGGCATGCTACCCTTTTCCGGCTCAAGACCATGGCCTCGGATTTGGAGGAACTGATCCTCATCCCGGCTGCATCACATTCAGCTGCAAACCGCTCCAGCGAAAGCTGTAGATCACGAACTGATGAAGCCAATAGGACCACATCATCTGCAAAAAACAGAGAAGCGATTCTAAGGCCACCAAAACGGATCCTCTCAACACCTTGGCTGCGCCTAGAAATTCTGTCCATAAAAGTTATGAACAGAATCGGTGACAAAGGGCAACCTTGGCGGAGTCCAACTCTCACAGGGAACGAGCCTGACTTACTGCCAGCGATGCGGACCAAGCTCTGACACCGGTCGTACAGGGACCCAACAGCCCGTATCAAAGGGCCCGGTACCCCATACTCCCGGAGTACCCCCCACAGAAGCCCCCGAGGGACGCGGTCGAATGCCTTTTCCAAGTCCACAAAGCACATGTAAACTGGTTGGGCAAACTCCCACGCACCCTCCAGGACCCTGTTGAGGGTGTAGAGCTGGTCTAGTGTTCCACGACCAGGACGAAAACCACACTGCTCCTCCTGAATCCGAGGTTCGACTATCCGACGGACCCTCCTCTCCAGAACCCCTGAATAGACCTTACCAGGGAGGCTTAAGAGTGTGATCCCCCTATAGTTGGAACACACCCTACGGTCCCCCTTTTTGAATAGGGGAACCACCACCCCAGTCTGCCAATCCAAGGGAACTGCCCCCGATGTCCACGCGATATTGCAGAGTCGCGTAAGCCAACACAACCCCACAACATCCAGAGCCCTAAGGAACTCAGGACGAATCTCATCCACCCCAGGAGCCTTGCCACCGCGGAGCTTTTTAACCACCTCGGCGACCTCAGCACCAGAGATTGGAGAGCCCGACCCAAAGTCCCCAGGCTCCACTTCCTCAGTGGAAGACGTGCCAGTAGGATTGAGGAGGTCTTCGAAGTACTCCGCCCACCGACTCACAACATCCCGAGTTGAGGTCAACAGCACGCCATCCCCACCATAAATGGTGTTGGTCGCGTACCGCTTTCCCCCCCTGAGACGTCGGATGGTGGACCAGAATCGCCTCGAAGCCGTACGGAAGTCATTCTCCATGGCCTCTCCGAACTCCTCCCACGCCCGAGTTTTTGCCTCAGCAACCACCCGAGCCGCATGCCGCTTGGACTGCCGGTATCTATCTGCTGCTTCCGGGGTCCCACAGGCCAAAAAGGCCCAATAGGACTCCTTTTTCAGCCTGACAGCATCCCTCACCGCCGGTGTCCACCACCGGGTTCTAGGGTTGCCACCACGACAGGCACCAACAACCTTGCGGCCACAACTCTGATAAGCTGCCTCGACAATAGAGGCGCGGAACATGGCCCACTCGGGCTCAATGTCCCCCGCCTCCCTCGGAACGTGTTCAAAGCTCTCCCGGAGGTGGGAGTTAAAGCTCCGTCTTACGGGAGACTCTGCCAGACGTTCCCAGCAGACCCTCACAATACGTTTGGGTCTGCCAGGTCTGACCGGCATCCTCCCCCACCATCGGAGCCAACTCACCACCAGGTAGTGGTCAGTTGACAGCTCCGCCCCTCTCTTCACCCGAGTGTCCAGGACATGCGGCCGCAGATCAGATGAGACGACAACAAAGTCGATCATCGAACTGCGACCTAAGGTGTCCTGGTGCCAAGAGCACACATGGACACCCTTATGCCTGAACATGGTGTTTGTTATGGACAATCCATGACGAGCACAGAAGTCCAACAACAGAACACCGCTCGGGTTCAGATCAGGGGGGCCGTTCCTCCCAACCACACCCCTCCAGGTCTCACTGTCATTGCCCACGTGAGCGTTGAAGTCCCCCAGCAGAACAAGGGAGTCCCCAGGAGGCGCACCCTCCAATACCCCCTCCAAGGACTCCAAAAAGGGTGGGTAATCTGCGCTGCCGTTTGGTGCATAGGCACAAACAACAGTCAGAGCCCGTCCCCCCACACGTAGGCGAAGGGAGGCTACCCTCTCGTTCACCGGGGTGAACCCCAACGTGTAAAACTAATTTCTGGGAATTCCACAGCCGATTGGTTTGAAACACATCACTAATGTGCTATTTATAAGACAGATCCTGTTGGCAGGCCTCAGCCCGATGAAGTCTTTCAGGTGAAAGATGAAACGTTTCTTAAAAAGAGAAACTGTCCAGATGACATGATTTTAACTTTTATGCGATTAGATCAGGAAGATTTGATGAATCTGCTTTTAAAAAGGATGATGATAAATTCAAGACAATGATGGGTGTGCCCACATATTCCAAATTTAAAGTAGTTATAACATTTATATTGTAATTTAAGTAAACTGCAAAAAACTAGTGACACTAATGAGACAGAAGATTAATCTTCTTCGTCTATGCTTGGTTCTGTTCTCATCTGAATGAACTCTGGATTACTGGACTCTGTTCAGATGATTCATCTTAACACACAGAGGGTTTGGTGTTGCAGAACCTGTTGGACTGAAGCAGCTTTCACTAAAGGTCTTACAACTCTGGATAAAATAGTGCATGTGTGCTGTGCTCTGACAAACATGGCTCCTTCTGTTGTTCCTTCGGGCTTGAACATTATAAAACGTAAACAGTGTGATATTGTACAGTGAATTATTATTTTTATTAAAGAAATCAATGCCAACAATGATGCGGCAGTTATACAATTTGTCTTTATTAAATGTTAATTTGGTATATTTGTGAATAAAATAATAAATATATTGTGCAGCCTGAAATGTATGCATGTCAATCACATGTCACATGCTACCTGAGGATGTTCTTAACCACGGGTAGTTGATGTTGAGCCCTCCTCTCCTGACAGAGAGCTTGTTGTGGTGGCAATCCATCATTATCTTGGTGCAATCTTGAATTGCTTTGTCCTCGTGTTCTAGTACCCATCTAGAAACAGAAAAATAAATAACATAAACAAATTAAATATTTCTGATTTGTTTCAAACATTTCTATGGACAGAAATCAAGAAAATAAGTCAATCCAGAGAAATTAATATTATTCAGATTCAGATATTCTTTATTGCCGTTCGCACCACATGTGGTACATGTGGTAAAATGAAATCATGTACACAAGATCCCAGTTACAGCCAACAATAAAATGTAAAAGAAAAAACAGTAATAAGATCTAAGATATTATGAACTAAGAAAAACATCAACTAAATATACACTAAGCACTAAGAGCATAAAAACAATATCCATGACAAATAATGCCAAAGTTGTGCTTGATAGTATTGATATTGAGAAGCTTTATTCTTTCTATATTAATATTGAACATGAAAATGTCAAGATATCTGTTGAAAAAGGCCCAAATATTCTGACAGTCATGTTAAAACTTGACCTCCGAAGCAGAATTAATTTCTTACATAGCTGTTTGCCTTCACTAGCTGCTGAATAAGTTTAGTATCAGAGCTAGTCAGTTTAGATGTTTTTGGTAAATTTTGTAGCATATATATTAGGGATGCATGATATTGGAGTTTTGGCCGATATCCAATATGCCAATATGTTAAAACTTATTTGGCCAATAACCAATACCAATGCCGATATTTTTTGCCCTAGACTTACTTACAGAGACTACATAGCCTTCTCTGCTGTGGAACTAAAAGACTACATTATTCTGTATGTTTTTGTCAATTTGGCCTGCTACCAAATGAAAATGCCAAAAAGGGGGCTGAAAATGATGTAACACTTCAACTTGGATTATGTTTAATGTCAAATTTATTCATGACATTTGGAATGGCCGATGTCCGATATTTAACTTTATCTCTAATATCGGGCGATACTGATACCATGCTGATAATACTGTGCATCCATATATATCCATATATATATTTCTGTGGAAGGGCATGATGCATTGAACACCTAATACAGTATTTCTGTATTTTGCCCCAATCATTTCTTAGTGCCGATTTTTATTTTAATTTTATTTTACTTCAGTGTATGGGAGAAAGTCTAATGTGTATATTTTGTATCATGTTCAAATAAATCAGTTTAAGATTCTGGCAGCCTGTAAATGGTATTTAATTTCAACTGTAGGAATGTTTACCTGACATTGGAAAAATGTTCAAACATTACACTTAAGAAATGGCATTAATATGACAAATGAATATTATTGTAAATTACCAAATCAACCAAACATAAGATTTACAAATCATAGTTTGTCAACACTAACTACAGTATGTGGTACTTACCATCGCTTTAATGATGAACATTTCCTCATTCTTCACCACCCACACGACAACATTATTGATTAATCCAGATCGAAAACATATGCAGCTGTCCATATAGTTTTAAAAGTTATCCTGGCGGCAGTGTCAGGTGAAGGATTCTCTAAAGACGCTTCTCCATTAGGTACAATTCTGATCTCCTTGTTCCTACTCGGCTTTTCTCAGGTGTAGGTGCATCTCCTTTGTAAATGTGTAGGCTAGCTGTTCATCTGTTTGAGCATTGTGAGGGGGAGGAGCTTATGGCAGCACTCACTGCTTGCTAAGGACGGTGACCGTTGAATGATTAGTGCCTTCATGTGCAGCCTCCAAAAGTCTTAAGTGCCTTCATGTGCAGCCTCCAAAAGTCTTAAGTGCCTTCATGTGCAGCCTCCAAAA
>JBBPBX010057711.1:0-22335 GCA_038048925.1 Garcialebias charrua
TTTTTTCAAACAATATGTTCATTTGAACAGTCAGAAAAAATATTAAATTCATTGATTCATTTTCATCTCCATGCTCTGTCCAGTTGTAGTATTTCTGCATATTTTGATGTCTTGATGCACAAACGTAGCTTTCTGCAGCATCAGTCCTGATGTTCTACAGATCCTGAAGATGTCTCCATCTGTTCTTTAACAATATCAAGGTTTGTTCTCCTCCACCTGGGTACACTCTTCAGGTGAAGACATTTCTGTGGATTGATGATAAAACACACAGACACACACAGTATATATCATATGCAGTATACTGTATATTAAGACAATGGGTCAAACTAATGTCTTCAGACTCCACCACCTCCTCGTGCACGCTCCTGGATGTCCAGGTGTTGTAGGTCTGGACGCAGGGGACATCTGGGTCCATTATGGGCTGAATGCTGCATCCACTTTGTCACTTCCCTCATCAGAACCACAGAAAATCAACAGATTTACATCAAAGAATATTGTTGAGTACTATTCTTTTTGTTGATGCAATCTTACCTGCTGTGATGTGAAAGTCTGGGTTGTACTAGTGGTTCAGGAAGAGCCTCAGGTGATGGACTGGAGACCTGGAAACCTGAAAACACAAACAAAATAAAGTAAAAGAATAATATATTTAACAGATAATTTAAAAGGGACTAATTTTTTAAACTATAAATTAATGTTGAATAATTATTAGAAACATTAACTAATATATTACCATTTCAGTGGTGTGAAAACTATTTACATGTAGAATTCCTTCTGACTCTCATATCAGCTGCTGTGTAAGACCTCACAGAGCTGCTCACTTCCTGAAGTGAAAAGTCTCCAAAAACCAGCAGGAGCTGAAAAAAAATTATAACCTGCTGTTTACTGGAAATAACTTTGGCTTCTCTGGAGTCAAACCGCTAAAATATAAAGTTTTAGATGGCTAAATTGGACGGGTCGCGTTATCTTGTCCATTGTAAACAAGGTGCGCATTTGACGCGAGTCTTGAAGTGACGTCATAAGCGCGCGACGGGGAAACCCCGTATTTATCGTGTGAAAAAAAAGGCGCTAATTTTAAACTGTTTTTGAGAGGAATTTTCATTCATTTCACATTGTTTTAGCAAAAACGATCAGAGGTCAATCTTAATATATATATATATATGTTGTGCCATTTTATGGAAAGTTAAAAGATGATGTCAGTGGAGCTTTAAACTGGCCTTGAAGTGAGAAGGGTTGTGCAATTTTGCTTTAAAGGCCCGGAGTTTCTTTGAAGGACAAGGGTCAGTTCTTCTCAGAAAAGCCATACGGCCTTTGATGGATGGTTGCATATCTCCCTTCTCACAAACCTGCAGTTTCTTCTGAAAAAGGGAGTGAGTTGGTGTGCATACACGGATCTCAAAAATATGTCAGTGACAGTAGAGATGGAGCACAACTCAGATTAGGAGCAAGGTGACCTTTTGGAAGAAGTCCTCCCAAGTTACCATGGAGTTGAAAGCATGTTTTGCTAGAGTGAGTGAAGACATCACATACATGCACGCACACACGCACGCACACACACATACACCCTACAAGGTATAAAACTGTTATAGCACACTTAGAGTCTTTGAAGTCTGCCGTTGAGTCTCTGATCAAGATGTCCTGTTTACATTGATGACCATATCTCCCGCCGAACTGTGTGTGACTTCCCGGTTCAGTTTCAAGGTGAGAGATATTGTAATTTGTTACACGTCAATGCTTAAGTGTGTGTATTTAAGTTTTACTGTGGTGAGATTAAACAGACACTTTGATCTTAGCAGCAAAACTGTTTGTGTGTGACTTGTGTGGACTTTGGAACCTTTCCCTATCCCTAGTCGGCGGTTTGACCATGTGCACGTGGACCTGGTGAGCCCTCTGCCTCCATCACAAGGTTTTACTCATCTGCTGACTATGATAGATCGGACCACCAGGTGGCCTGAGGTGGTTCCTCTGACATCCACAACGGCTGCAGTGGTGGCCCGGGCATTTTTGTCTACCTGGGTTGCACGTTTTGGCCCCCCTTCAGACATTACATCAGACAGGGGCCCGCAGTTTGTTTCTGAGCTTTGGTCTACCATGGCCAAGGGCCTGGGGACGAACGTTCACAGGACCACAGCTTACAACCCTCAAGCTAATGGTTTGTGTGAACGGTTTCACAGGTCATTGAAAGCTGCACTGCGCGCTGCATTGACCGGTGACAACTGGATTGACCGTCTTCCCTGGGTTTTGTTGGGTTTACGTACCGCATCCAAAGAGGACCTGAACTCTTCCCCGGCTGAACTGGTTTTCGGTCAGCCTGTGCGCGTCCCCGGTGAGTTTTTACCTGAGGTACCCTCACCACAGTTCGCTCCGCCGTTGCAACATTTTTCGTCTCAGGAGGACTCCGTTCGTGTCCCTGGCCCGGTACACCATTGTTTACCTCAGTCATTTGTCCCTAAGAGTCTGGAGTCCTCTAAATTTGTTTTTGTCAAACACAATGCACACAGGACACCACTACAGCCTGTGTATGATGGACCGTTTCGGGTTCTTCAGCCAGGTCCAAAACATTTCCTTTTAGATTTAGGGGGTCGTACTGAGACTGTCTGTATTGATAGGCTTAAACCAGCTCATGTTATGTCAGATGATCAGGTTGTTACGGCCCAGGCTCCTCGCAGGGGCAGACCTCCATCCACGTTGCTAACGGATGGCTGCCCTCCTTCCAGAGACTCTCAACAACCATTGGAGCCCGAATCTTCTGCAGCCCCTCCTCGTCACCCCCCGCTTCATCGAACTGGTTCTGCGGGGCCCAGGTTCAGCCGTTCTGGGCGTTTAATCAAACCTAAAATGCGGGACTAGTGATGGACCTTACTGGGTGTTCTGGGGGGGCGTGTGTGGTGGACCACTAGGGGGCTCTACTCACACCCAGTGGACCCAAGGTGTTAAGGATGCTTTTATTGTGAAAGGTCCAGAGGACCGGATGTTATGTTGGTATATAAGGCGGTGTTGGGTGGTTTTCCCGCCAGTTGAAAGTAGGAGTGAATAAAGTGAAGATCTGCATCCCGTCTCCCGTGTCGTCTCTTCACCACCTCCTACAACATCATTATTTTTAATAGAGTCTGTGTGTGTGTTTTTCATAAACAGCAGCCGATCTTTTCACGAGCCTGACAAATAGCAAATTAAAATCAGGCTTAGCATGGCTGTGGAATGTCTGAAGATTTCCTGGTGGGCTGGTCTGATGTGTGTGCTACAGGGCTGGCACTCCTTTTTTTTTTNTTTTAAAGAACGTTTTATTAACAACATATGAAACACAGAACACCGCTGCGGCTGAGGCTGCCAGCTCTTGGTGTATTTATTATTATTTTTTGCAACCTGTCAATCAGTCCAGTAGGTGTATCAGCAAATGACCACTTGGCAAACTCAATTTGTCCCAAAGGTAAACATCCCTTGCCTGTGGAGTTGGGTGGCAGCCGCTCAGGGTGGTCGCTCTAGTATGAATTCTCAACCCTCTGAGGACAGTGCACACAATTTCTGCGTGGACTGAGGTCTGCCCGGGTCTGTGCGAGCCTTAAGACAGGATGCTGCAGAGGTCTTTGGGATGGGGACAACAGTAGAGGTCTTGAAGATGGTGGGCACAATACACTGGCTCAGAGACAGGTTAGAGATGTTGGTAAACACCTTAGTGAGTTGGTCAGCACACACTCTCAGCACCCATCCAGGGATGCCATCAGGCCCTGATACGTTGTGAGGATGATACAGCTTTCAAGTCTGGTTTCTGGGCTTCATGGATTTTCTTTTTTTTTTTCCGTAATGCTATGACTTTCTGATACTATTCATCTTCTGTGGAGTTTTTGTTACACTCGTTTTTGATGTATTTATTTTTTGTCATTCACTTCTCCAATGTCCCCCTTTTTAAGCAAACACTACACATTATGCTGTTGCTGTACAGGAACAAAAATTAAAAAAGGACTTAAAAAAAAGTCAAAATCCAAAGAAAAGACCTTCAGAAACACTGGAGATCTAGTGATCAAGACCATGTTAAGACTACAAGAAAGTCTGGCTGCTTGGAAGCAGAATGTAAATAAATGATGGTGGCTGAAAACTTCAGTACACTACATACAGTTTTGCAACTTGTGAATATAATTTATTTCATTATAGAGAATAAATAATTAACTCTATTTTTAATGATATGTGAGTTCAGTAGACTTTATGGGCGTTTGTTTTCCTCTCCTCCAGCACAAAGCTAATGCTTGACCATCACTCAGTCAGCAGCTATTTATTGATTTCTATTTTTGATTAATGTGGTTTCATTACAGAGCGTGTGCATACAGTACAGGGAAAACCATGTGCGAGCGACTAAAGGACACAATTCCAAGGCAGTTGTTTGAAATCGCCATACAGGCAGCTATTGGAAGTAAGGTCATTGCAAGGGAAACGTAAGTACAAAATGTGTTCTAAGCCAATGAAAATGTTTGAGAAATATGAGAATAAAACATATGCCTGAACAGATGCAAAGCATTATAAAAAATATCTGAATAAACAGGTATAAAAATTATGTGCCTCTTTCAGAATAAAACCATACAGGAAAAATGTTCTTGCAAAATGTGTAGGTATTTTTTTCTTTAAAAAGATCTGTGAAATGTATAAGTGGCTTCTTTAATTTTGTCTTTCCTTTTTTTAGTATGGTGGTGACATAACAAGGAAGATGAAGCTTCTGAAGAAACAGGCTGAGGGTAAAAAGAAGATGAGGCGTATTGGCAATGTAGAAGTTCCTAAAGATGCTTTTATCAGTGTTCTGAAGAAGAAGGAAAAATAGTTAAGAAATTTATTTTTAAATAAAATGAAAACCAAAAGCATTGTACAGTTGTACTTGTGTTGGTCATCCTTTCTGAAATGAAACATTTTGTAATTTATGCCACATTGACTGGATATTTTTCATCAGCTAATGAAACAAAGCATTTCAAATGTTGGTAGAAAATAGGACACACAGAACACGCATGAAACAATACATCAGAAACATGGGTTAGACAGAAAGTGAAGCTTATGTAAGCTGAGACATTCTATTTGCTGGAATTTTTCACGTGGGTGGGGGTCATCTTCACTCAGCTGCTTAAGTAGCATAATTTTAGTAAACTTGTTTTTGATTAGACAAGATTGCTGCCGTGTGCGGACGTGTGGATGGACACTGCGCTTCACGGAAGCTATAAAGCTGTCAATTATCCAAATTATTCAACTTCAAACAAATCAAACGGGTTAAAATAATATTGTTGACTCACTTTATTGCCCGTGGGTGGTGCGGGTTTTCACGTCGTTGGCTTTGCGGACTGTTGGAGCCGTGGGAACCGACAGTCTGGGCGTTGGATCCTGTGGGCGTTGGCCGCTGGGTAGCGGCCAGGTGGCGGACTGCGTTCGAGAAGCAGATGGACCTCGTCGCTGGTGTCAGCTTTTGGATGTCGAGCCGTGGGGCTGCAGTTGCTGGGACGAGGTGCGGCGATGTGGGAAGATATCGCCGTTAGATCTACGTTTCTGTGGTGGCCGATCTACTGCCGTGATTCTTGGAGCGTTGGAGCTACAGGAGCTAACTTCCGGGAGTCAGACTCCCGGCGTCTGCTTGTCTGTGGTGGTGAAAAGCAGCTCTAGACTAATGACTTGTTGGACCGCTGCCATCGGGCAGGTGGATGTGAGTACATAATGGCTAAATCCAAACTAAAAAAAACATGAATTGTTGGAGCAAAGCTCAAATGATCTGGAGGAGATAAAAAAAAAATATTTGAGCTTTATGAGTGCAGAACTTGCACAAGTAACATCCAAACATAAACTTCTGATTGGGTTGTTTGAAGAAATTAAACAATTAAAACTACAAATAAACATCAAAGATAAAAAAAATATGGAACTCGAAGAAAAACTGGATGATTTGGAACAGATATCAAGACAAGACCATCTTATTATAACTGGGTTGGAGATAAAACATTCAAATGCAAAAATTACTTCTGGTGAAGAAACTACTGAAGATTCATCTCCACAGGAACAACAGACTTTAGAAGAGCAGGTGGTGTCCTTTTTACAAGCTAAGAAGATCAACATACATCATGAAGACATCTCTGTGTCACACCCTGTCCAGCAAAATTGATAAGTCTAAACCGGTTATTGTGTTGAGATTCATCAGTAGGAAATTAAGAAATAATGCAGGCAAAAAAACTAAAGGGAACAAATGTTTACATGAATGAACATTTAACAAAAAGAAATGGAAATCTTGCACGTGAAGCACGGTTATTAAAAAAAGTATTTTCGACATGGACAAGAAATGGAAAAATATGGACAAAAGCACAAGATGGGTCGCAACCTAAAATAATAAAAGAAATGAAGGATTTGGATAAATTTAGATAAATCTAGATGACAAATAATTATAGATTGTGCAATATATTGAACATAATAATTCATAAGAAATAGTCTGATGGACAAATACACTGAATTATAATGACTTACGATGAATCAGAATTCAATGTTGAAGAGGCACTGTCGTAACTTCCCGAAGGACTGGTGTGGACATGTCCCCACCAATCTTGACCTGTAGGGGACAGTCCCCACCAATATTTTGTTAACGTATTTTACTTTCTGTGCTGTGTATATCTGATTAAAACCCCATTCATGCCGCTAGTCAGAAAGAAATGAAAAAAGTTCTCTCCGCTTCCCACCGTCCACGAACCCCAACAAAAAAAAAAGAAAGAAAAAAAACTTCCGCTCCTCAGAAAAAATAATCTTCTGTGTTCTGCCATTGGTTTTGATGCGGTTTTACAAATCATACAACACAAATAATAAGAATGCACGATTTAAAATGGTGTTAAGTTACTTGTTGAGGAGGTAGGTCCAACCGGCTGGTTTAAAGAAAAAGCCACGTTAAGCTCAGATGGACACCTGTCACCGGCTGTGCACGTCTGCTGACTCGCTGGTTGAAATGGACTTGAGATCTGTCCAGGGTGTATCCGCCTCTGTGAAGACTGGAGCACCAGCGAGCAGCGACACAAAAAGGAAGAAGTATGTAAAGATAATGGATGGATTTGCTTATCAGGAGCCATTCATTCAACCTTTATTTAGTCAGGTAAATCTTATTGAGCCTCGAGGGCTCATTTACGAAAGCGACCTGCTAATAGCCATGCGCGTCTCCAAACTGCCAGCTGCGGTGGAGGAGCAGCTGAAGCGAGCAACGCGTTCAATTAAAATAACCTCGTTCTATATTTTTCCAAATAATTTTGCTCTAAAAATATTTTTGTTCATAGCCTGTCTTTAGAGCTGATTTTTAGGCTATTCGTTTTGTTTGTTAATATCTATTTGGTGAAACAAGAAATCTTGTCTTATCAAAAGAGGAAGAAGAAGGTTTACATGTTTTGATCACATAGATGACAGTTAATGAGACATTTGAGTTAACATTTATAAATTAATGTTTGAAACAAAATAACTTCTGTAAAACTAGCTGGGCATGAAAACTTCAAAACTGGTTTGACACAATAAAACATTTTCTTCAACATTTTATGAAAACCTGTCAGGAGCAGGTTTTGGATTGTATATAAGGGCGTCCCCGGTGTCCGGGCCTCGGTGACCGGCCCTGGGGCTACGTCGGTGCAGCAGGCTCCGGCGGGGGCCTGTGAATTTGTCGCGGGCGACACCGGGGGGTCATTGTATGTGGTCGCTGGTAGGGGTTCGTCCGGTTCTTCCCCTTGGTAGGATCTGGGGAGTGGGCTAGTGGCTCGTCCTGTTCGGGCAGTCCTGGGGACTCTGGGCTCGGGGTCCTTCCTGGGGTCTTGGGCTTTGATCGCTCCTTCGTCTGCCTCGGGCTTTGGGGGGACGGATCTCTGATGCTTCACAGTCGCTACTAAATGTTCTATTGGAGGAACCTTATACACTTATGCATGCTCACAACCACACACAAATGGATGCAGGGATGTATATATAGATATATGCAGATATGTAGATGGGTATATAAATGAATATAAAAGTATATGTATGTATACTACTGTATATATATATTTGTAGATATGTAGATGGGTATATATATAAATGAATATAAAAGTATATGTATGTATACTACTGTATATATATATTTGTAGATATGGGTATGTGTATTTATAGAATTCTACTGCAAGCTCATGAATATTATTAGTCTTTATGCATGTATGTTCCATTGTTGTGTTCTGTCATGTGCTTTGCAGGATTGTGGACGGAGGTTGGGTGTGTTTGCCTTGTGCTCTTTTGGTTGATAATTGTTGATTTGTTGTCTTACTTTCTCTTTTCTTTCTTTCTCTCTTAAAAAAAAAAAAAATAATATATATATATATATATATATATATATATATATATATATATATATATATATATATTGGAGTGAGAGGATGGCTAAAAGGTGTGAAGGGAGGCCATCTATAAATGGAAAAAAAAAAAGGCAGACACAGGAGTGAAAAACAAGAACACTTTATTATTAGCTGCTGGATGGAGGAGTCAGGTGGCGGAAACCGGCAGGTGTGACCAAAAACGTGCATGTCATGAAGGGCCAGAGACGTGAGCAGATGGGGGGCCAGTGGGGGCTGCTGATTAGGGCTGAACGATTTTGGAAAATAATCTAATTGCGATTATTTTTCTATAAATTGCGATTTAAAATGCGATTATTTTTACTGGTTCTGTATTAATTCATATCACTAACGACACAACTGTTTTTTTTTAAATCAGATAATTAATGCGCTTTTTCACGCAGAACGTTAGCTTGCTGAGCTAGCTGCTAACCGGGCACCGTCAAAACAGACCCGGCGGTCACATGACCAGCTCGCGCTCAGTCTCGGTGTCTCAGCGTCTAAGCTCAGATACACGTTTAAATGAGCTAACTTACCTGAATTTATAACTTTTATGACTTCTGTCGAGCCTGAAGCAACAGTGTTGGAGCACAGTCTCCTCCTCCGCCCTGCTCTGTTTTGCTCGCTCAGCTGAGCTCCTGCTGCTCGGCGCGGCCACTACTAAGTCACGTGACCAGCTCGCGGTCTCGGTGTTTCAGCCTCTAAGCTCAGATTCACGTTTACACAAGCTAACTTACCTGAATTTATAACTTTTATGACTTCTGTCGAGCCTGAAGCAACAGTGTTGGAGCGCAGTCTCCTCCTTGCTCCATTCAGAGCTGCGCGCGGCCAGAGCGGTTCACTACCAAGTCACGTGACCAGTCAAATCGCAGCCCGTGCGATTAGAGAATCGCGTTTTAACATATCGCGAGATAATCGCAAATGCGATTAATCGTTCACCCCTACTGCTGATCATGACAAAACCTGTCAAAAGCAGGTTTTGGATTCAGTATAAGCCAGACACAGGAGTGAAAAACAAGAACACTTTTTATTATTTGTTGCTGGATGGAGTTGCCATCGCCCCACCCCAGCCTCTCCCCATAATAAAAAACCTGTCGCCTCCCTCCAAAAATCTCCCGCTACTACTACTAGCACTGTGGTTGGATTCATCATTCACTTGAGATGTGATGGACAGGAGGAAAGATAGCAACGCAGCGGTGTTCGTCAAATTTAACCGGTAGCTATCGGTTTTAAGGTCATAGCTACGTCATGTTTTGCTTTAATTAGCAAAGATCAAGGACTCAGGGTTGGTAAAAAAAATGCCACCAAAAAAAAACTACCTGACATCCGGAGCTTTTTCACCAAACATCAGCAATGTGTAAGTTTATTGGTCAAATTAAAATGAGTAATAAAACATGACAGTAGCAGCATTTAATGCAGACTGTTCTTCTTGCTACTAGGCAACAAATACAATTCAGATCATTTCCTCAGTGGAAGATGCCACAGGTTTACAGGTAAAAATGCAAACAGTGTTGCAAAAAATATTCTCAATGAGATGTTTGAGATAAAGTACATTTTAAGGTTCTATTGTTGTGTCATTCAGCAGGCCACAAGTATGTCAACCAATTCAGGGACATCTGTGGACTCGGACTTTCAGGTGAGACAGAGTTGTGGAAATATTAGGACCGAATTTTAGCCAGAGAGACTTAAAGTAGTAAAAGCACAGAGAATATAGTAAAAATCAGTGAATAAAAACATAACTGAACCTTTGAAAAATAACTCCAACCATTTTTTTTCGCTTTCTTTTATATCGGCTATGCTACATTCAGTATCATTGCCATAGCAACAGACAACAACGCCAATGTATCAATATTTTATTTTATATGTCCACGTACATTTAAGACTTAGCACGTTACTGTATGTTGAAAACTCATGAGCAAACTGCTTTTTGCAATCTGACAGGAAGGTAGGGGCAGAACCTGGCAGATGTGACGTCATGCTGCAGGGGGTCAAAACATAAAAGATTTTCAATTTTTTAGCATTTAAATTTCAGATTTAAGGAAGTTAATAATAATAATGAATTCAATTTATAACGCACTTTTCATTAGTGAAAATCTCAAAGTGCTACACACATTCATACACCGGTAGTGGCAGACTACCATGCAAGGTGCTTTCCAGTCCTACCAGGAGCAACTCGGGGTTAAGTGTCTTGCCCAAGGACACAACGACACATGGTGTGGGGAACCGGGATTCGAACCGCCAACCTTCCGATTGGGGGACGACTGCCATTACCACTACGCCACGGCCGAGTTGGCAAGTTCACGTTGTAAAAGTGCAAATAATAAATCGGATTACTGATTACTTTTAGGTTACTTGAACTTAGTCCCCTCTGCATCAAATCAGTATTGATACCTTGGTGATGGTGGTGATGTTATTGACAGAAAGAAGGGATTGCTTAATCATAATCTGCTTAAAGCCCCATAAGAGCTTGTCCCAGTTCTGATCACATTTAAAAGTAAAATAAATGGGGAAAAAATGACCTAAAATGGACCATAAGTGTTAGTATGGTACTGTAGTTATTGTGAATATTTAAGATGCTTCATAACTTGTTTGACAATGCTCCCCGGCGCACTTTCTATGGCTGCCCACTGCCCCACCTGGTGGTGATTGGGTTAAATGCAGAGTCAAATTTCGTCTTGTATGGAAACATACACAGATGACAAAAATGTGACATTATTATTATTATTCACCACCTCACTTTCACTGGAGTCAGTTCCCACCTGCCTGAAGACTGCCACCATCATCCCAGTCCCAAAAAGCTCCACAGTGACTGGTCTGAATGACTATAGACCGGTGGCTCTCACCCCGATAGTCGCTAAATGTTTTGAGAAACTGGTCATGTCCCACATCAAGACAACCGTCAACATCAGCGAGGACCCTCATCAATATGCATACCGTGAGAACCGATCAACAGAGGACGCCATCTCCTCTGTGGTCCACACTGCTCTCACCCACCTGGATCAGAAGGACTCATACGTGCGTCTGCTCTTTGTGGACTTCACATCTGCTTTCAACACCATGATCCCCCAAACTCTGATAGACAAACTATCCACACTTGGACTAAGCCCCTCCATCTGTAACTGGGTACTAGACTTCTTAACAAACAGACCACAGTCCGTGAAGATCCACAACTTCTCCTCCTCCACCATCACCCTCAGCACTGGCTCTCCTCAAGGATGTGTGCTGAGCCCTCTTCTGTTCACTCTGCTCACATATGATTGTACAGCCACACATCCAGGCTGTCATATTGTTAAGTTTGCAGATGATACAGCTGTGGTGGGATGCATCACAGATAATGATGAATCCAGCTACAGACAGGAGGTGGAACATCTGGAGAGCTGGTGCAAAGAGAACAACCTTCACATGAATGTGAAGAAGACGAAGGAGATGATTGTGGACTTCAGAAGGAACAAACACACCCACACCCCACTGTACATAGGTGGATCTGCGGTGGAGGTGGTCTCCAGCTACAAGTACCTGGGTGTACACTTGAATGATAACCTCAGCTGGAGCAATAACACCACCAGCCTGATCAAGAAAGGACATCAAAGACTCTACTTCCTCAGACGGCTGAGACGAGCTGGTCTGAGAAGCTCAGTCCTCACCTCGTTCTACAGGTGTGCAGTGGAGAGCGTCCTGTGCTCCAGCATCAACGTGTGGCATGGAGGCTGCACAGTTGCAGAGAGGAAAGCTCTACAGAGAGTGGTGAAGGCTGCACAGAAGTCTGTGGGACAGGGGCGGTTCTACACACGGGCCCACGCGGGCCCGTGCCCGTGTAAACTGGACCCTGGACCTCCCTGTGGCCCGCCCTCCGACGAGCAGAAGCGGAAACAATGCTCAGAACGGACCCTGGTCCGCCGCCGCCCCTGCTTCCGGGGCCCGGCCCCGCCCTCCTCCGAGCAGAAGCGGAACTGCGTCAGCACGGACCCTGGTCCGCCGCCCGCCCTGCTTCCGGGGCGGGCACAACATTCAGGTAGTTGTACCTTTTAGTGCGTTACACCACTGCGAAGTGCGAACAACGAAAAGAAGAGCGAGCGCGAAGACGGCGAAGTTACCGAGCGTCATCCACGAGTACCACACTACAAATACAAACAAGGTAACAATTCTGGTCAAGAAATGATGTTGTTGGCTAGTATGAATTATAATAGCAGCCTATCAGACCAGGCGTTTATGCTTCTAACGCTAGTTATCTTACAACAACACACATGGCATGCATCTAGCTAACGCTACCCGTATTTCGTCGGAATATAACACACGGTTTTATTTTGTTAAGCTCAGGAGACCGTGTGTGCTATAATGTCAGCTAAGAAATATATTTTTTCTCGCAAAGAAACAATTGTTTTTACCGTGTTAATCTAAGATGGACTTCACAAGATTAATAATCTTGTGAAGTCCATCGATGCTCGCTCGCTTCTGTGGACGCCATTTTAAGAATGGCGGCCATTATCTTACAACAACACACAACCAAGCTAACTTGTGTTAAAAAATATTAATAGTTGCTGTTGCTGAAGTGTTGTATTTTCCTCTCCATCATGCATGTTTGTCTATAGTGCAAAATGAAGAGAAAGATGGACATTACATATTATTTCTGCACAAGAAAGACAAATATCAGTGAGGCAGACATTGAGACAGAACCAGATGGAGGTGTTGAGAGAGCTGAAGAAAGGCATGTTGAGAGCCCCACACAGCCAGAGGACCTGGAAGACACTGGAGAGGGGCCAGGGACGGAAAGAGAGACACATGAAGATCCTGGAATGGAGACAGCTGAGACTGAGATGGAAGCAGCACGTGAGACACAGATGGAGAATATTTGTGGATCCACAAGCACTGGACCATCAGGTTTGTGATGTTCAAAAAATGTGTTTGTTAATGTTAAGTTTTCTGACACAAGTTGAGTTTGAATGAAATATTATTGCTGGCTTTGTTAAAAAATAGTCAAGAAATCTAGCTTTAGCTTATTTGCAGTCTTGGTCCTTGTTCAGGTTTTAGAATTCAATGAAAGAATGTACAGATCTCAAAAATGCAATTACCGTATTTTCCGGTGTATATGTTAATTTACATATTTTTGGTTTTGCTTTCTCCACAGACATCAGCAAATGCAAAGAAGATCCACCGATGCAGCCAGACCTAAAGTTATTTCCAAGAACCTTGATGGGGGACAGAAGGAGGAGCTTCAAAGCAGCTTGGTATCACATTCACCCCTGGCTTGAATATTCACAACACTTGGACTCTGCGTATTGTTACCCTTGCAGACATTTTAGCCCTCCCAACAGCTCAGACACTGTGTTTGATTCCCCAGTTGGTTTTAAAAACTGGAAGAATGCATCTTACAAAGATGCGGGGTTTGCAATACATGCGAGGTCTGAGCGCCATAAACAAGCCATGGTTACATGGAGGGAGTATCAGAAAGCTGCAGCAGCTAATGCAACACTGGTCAATGTGTTAAACAAGGAGCACAACAGACAGGTTAAAGAAAATCGTGAATATATAAAAACAATAGCGGAAGTGCTTTTACTTACTGCCACTCAAAATTTAGCTCAAAGAGGGCATAATGAGTCTGCAGACTCAGACAATAAAGGGAACTTCAAGGCAATTTTGGAAACTATTGCTAACCACGACAAAACTATTAAAAAACGGTTGACTTCCATTCATAATGCAAAGTATACCAGCAAAATCATTCAGAATGAGATTCTGGACTGTTTAGCAGACATGGTTCGAACTGAAATTACAGAGGAAGTGAAAAACAGTGAGGTTTTCAGCATCATAGCAGACGAAACAAAAGATTTAAAGAAAAAGGAACAGATCTCTCTTGTACTAAGGTACTACTACAATGGAGCTATCAATGAAAGTTTTCTACATTTTGAGTCTGCAGAGAAGCTTGATGCAGCAGGGCTTAGTGAGAAAATAATCTACATACTGGAAAAACATGGTCTGGAGTACAAAAAAAATCTCGTAGGCCAAGCTTATGATGGTGCCTCTGTTATGAGCGGTAGGCATTCTGGGGTACATGTGAGGATCAAAGAGGATGCAAAATATGCTTTTTACGTCCATTGCACAGCCCACTGTCTAAATCTAGTTTTAGTAGATACAGTCAAAGCTCTCCCAGAGGTAGAGGAGTTTTTCTACTTACTAGAAAAACTATACGTGTTCACATCTGGATCAGCTGTCCATCCTAAATGGCTAGCTATACAAAGAGAGATGTACGAAGGTGCACCAAGAGAGCTCCAGCGTTTAAGTGACACTCGTTGGGCATGTCGATTTTTAGCTCTGCGTAACATCATGGATAGACTGCCTGCCCTTAAGCGACTACTGCAAGAAATTGCCCGAGAACATCATGGTGAAAGATCTGTTCAGGCAAGAGGTCTGCTGGGACTGATAAATCTAGAATTTATTGTGCATCTTGTTACACTCCGTAAAGTGTTTGGAGAAACAAAACTTCTGTCTGATATGCTACAGTCTTCAACACTTGACATTTCAAAAGCTGTGGATTTAGTTGAAGCTTTAGTTCAGACATTAAAAGATTTCAGGCAGGAGTCATTTTTTGATCATGTGTGGGATGAAGTGTTGACTATTTTTGGGCAGTGTGATTCAACACCACCAGCTGCAAAACGCCAAAGAACACTAAGCTCTAAACTCAGCGAGCACTGTGTAATGACCACTGTTGGGCAGAGAGAGTCAGAACAAGATAAAGACGGGTTTCGTACAAACTTTTTCTACCCTGTCATTGATCTAATGCTCAGTGAGCTTGAAAGACGGTTTTCTAGGAGAAACTGTGATATGATGAACAGCGTCCATGCTCTAAATCCCCAAAAAGGTGAATTCCTGAAAGAGACAGCTCTGTTTTCATTTGCTCAGTTATATGATTCAAGTATTGATGACCTGGGGCCTGAACTACATCAGTTCAGAGGGATTTTAGACAGAAAAATTCAGACTGGGATGCAGAGACCCACTAGTACAGTGGAGCTAGTACAGTTCATCGAGCCATATAAAGAGGTGTTTTCTGAGCTCTACAGACTCTGTAAAATAGCAGTTGTGATCCCAGTGACTACTGCATCTTGTGAACGGAGTTTTTCTGCATTAAAGCTTGTGAAAACATACCTCAGATCCACCATGAACGATGACAGACTAAGCAGTCTGGGTGTACTGAGCATCGAGTCGAGGAGGGCAAAGGCATTGAATCTCGACTTATTTGTTGATCGGTTTGCCAGAAACCATCAAAATCGCAGAATACAGTTGCTGTGATTACAAATACTGTCTGTAAAATGTTTCTTATTTTTCTCATTTGATTTTTTTTAACCATTTTCTTTAGTTTCAATGGTTAATGTCTTGTATGTAAAATGTGACATTTTTTTTTTAATCACTGCTTTCAAAAAATAAAACAGTCAAGTAAGATTTCGAATCTGTGTCATCATTGGTTATTGGGGGCCTTGAGGTTTGCCCCCCCCCCCCGGGGTGCTGATGTGGAGCACAGTGATGGACCGTGCATTTTTCTGGCTTATCTAGACAGAACCTTTACTTTTTGTGTCATCAGAACGGGTTATTCACTAAACTCTCGGTCATGTGCTCATTCAGTTTGCACTACTCATATTTGCACTAATACCCTGATGCATGCTCAATAATCCAGGTAGAAAATCCAAAAAAGCTAAGTCTGGTCCTCTGGACATTCACAAAACAAAACAAAGCCAAAAAAATAAAAAAACAGTTTTTTTATTTTTTTCAATCCATCAATACATCCATCCATCCAGCCAGCCAGCCAGCCAGCCAGCCAGCCATCCAGCCAGCCAGCCATCCAGCCTGCCATCCATCCAGCCAGCCAGCCAGCCAGNTATATATGTATATATACATATATATATATATATTAATCTAATTTGACTCTTCTATTTACTTTCACTGATAGATTAAGGTTAAACAGTTTACAGTTGTTATTATTTGTTTAATTCATTCATATTAAAGATAGACAGCCAATATAAAGAGCATGTCATTTCCCAGTTCTCTTAAAAAATGTAATTATCTAAAAAAAAAAGAAAAAAGTTTATTGTTTGTTGCAGGTCAATACCAGGTTTTCTGGTTTTCAGAATTAAACAAACAGGAAAAAAAGGTCATTTTTTGAGACAGACGTTTCCACATCTTCCTTGTCTCTTCACCAGTCTAGACAATAGACTATATGCCACGGGGGTCGTGACGTACTTCCGGTAAAATGCAACACACATCCGCCACTTCCGGTTCCCATCCATAGCCATTGCTGCTAGCGTTAGCTCCTAGTAGCAAACCATGACAACGACCCGAAACGAGAAGCGGCTGAGCGCTACCGGAACTACACGTGAGTACCGTTGTGTCCACCCACCGGTGGGAACAGCTTTTCCGAGGGGGGGTTTCGACGAAGATTTATCACGGCTATCAGTAGGGGGAACGTCGCCATAATTTAAATGGTTTTATATGTGTATAGAGTTATTATTGGCGTGTATGCAGATGTTTTATTAATTGTATTTAGTCATTTATGTTCATGTCTTTCCCGCTAACTGGAAGTGCGCCGTCTGGGTGATGACTACGGGAGTGCTGGAACGGAAGCCCGTGGCATATAGTCTATTGAGTCTGTATGTGTTCTAGCTCTATTCTGTTCAAAGAACACTTCATGAACTTTGAGGCATGTTTTTTGTCTCATACATAAAATCTAGATCAATTATATAAACACCACCACTTCACCACTTGCTCTTGCCAAGGGCAGATGCTTTCCCCCTCTTCTTCCTCCCCACTTTGCTTTTCTGTCCTGTCTGTGAAACTGCTTCTGAGCCTCTCTCTACATATCTTTCGAACTGTAATTTTGTGGATCTGGTCTGTTGGTCTCTCAACGCAATGGACACAATTTTTGAGACAAGCTTCAGGTGAGCTGAGCTGCCCGGACAACACGTATGCAGTTGGACATGTCTCTGGAGAAAGTGGAATGTGATGTGTATATCTCTGCTGTCGATGGAGGACACTAAAATTGCATATAATTGGATTTATGCTAACAAGTTTCCTGATATTGGAATTGTCTGGTTCCTGGTTTATCAACATACAAAGAAGATGGCCACAGCTAATCTAGCCTGGTCAGGCTGCCGCCTATGTGAAGGTTTGCTCCGTGTCTTGTGCACCCAGACTCTATTGCTTGGTGAATTAAGAGTTTATTAATGTTTTTCTGACTAAAAGTTTATCAATTTTTATGTTAAGAGTTAATGCTTAATGAGAGAAAACATTTTAGTTTAGTGTCAAGAAACTATTTGCAATTAGGTTTGATCCGGCACAAGAGTTGTGTGAAAAAACTAAGTATCAAGAAACTATTTGCAATTAGGTTTGATCCGGCGCAAGAGTTGTGTGAAAAAACTAAGCTTGTTTTGTTCACATGACCTTGTAGCCTCCTTGGTAACAGATCTAACAAACCCTTCAGATAAGACATGTTTTCTTTTAATGATGCCTAGCACCACTTTACTCTGAAAAACAAGTTTTGAGTGAAGTCATCACACCCACAAGGTATAAAACGGTTACAGCGCACTTAGAGTCTTTGAGGGTCTGCTACAAGTCCTGATCAGACGTCGAGCTGCATGATGTATATTCCGAAGCCAAACTGTGAGGCCCTCCATTGTGTCAAAAGGTAAGGAATAATGAGTTACATCAATGCCTAAGTTTGTTTGTTGCTGTTAGTACTGTGGCGAGATTAAAACCGACACTTTTGATCTTAGCAGGAAAACTGTTTGTATGTTTATTGTATATCTGAAGAGATGTAGAACTGTATGTTTTGTCTTTGTTGTTTCTTTTTTCTGTCACAAGACTTCTTTAATAAATATTCATTATTTTTAATTAAGTCTGATGTGTGTGAACTTTTTCCAAACAGCCGTGCCTATCTTAAAACGAACCTGATTTAAAATATGATAAAACATTAATCATTTGGGTTGATATGAAATGTCATAGAACACTTGGCAAACTGGATCGGACTGGATATGATTTGTGAGAATTGCAGGCCATATGCGGCCCCTAGGACTAGTTGGTAAGCTGGATCAAATCTCGGGGAATATTCTCAGGCACGGATCAATGGCGTGTCCACTTCATTTGGACCTTTTGGAATCTACGTGAGACCAGCAAAGACTCAAGGCAGATACAGTTTAGTAAAGTTCTGCCTGTCTCTAAAACAAACATTGTTTATCAGAATTTGGCTCCCTCGGCTGGCCTTGCAGGCCACCTTATCTCAGTTTGTCTGGAGGCTCTGTAATCTGACTCTCTGCCCCCTCCCTCCCTTCGAGGAGGTCCATTGATCAACATGAGGGAACCAGCTGAATAAATATTCTGTCATCATTTCAGGACTGTTGGATTCTCACTGGCCTTGTCCTTGGCCATTCCCCGACACCCCTCGGGAATGTTTATAGATCTCATCAGAGAGAACTGATGATCACCCCATCCTTATCAGAACTCTTAAAGTGCCTCAGGAGCATCCTTAAATATCTCACCACTCTCCTCCTCTCCCCCTTTCTGCAGAATTTTCTACGTCACCATGTGTTTGTCTGTACGGGGTGTATTTTTCATTATCAGGGTCTTTCTTTTCAGCCAAGAGGAAAGAGTTTGATAGGATTTTTTTTTGCCTCTAAATCTTACATGTGTTTAGTTTCGCTACTTTTTTGTCTGTCTAAACATGTCTCACTTGTAAATTAGTCTCCGAGGCTCAATTTGATTTATCTGTTTAAATAAAGGTTGAATGAATATGGGTCAATTTTTAAAATCTATTCTCGTTCATCACAATTAAAATGTATATTAATTAACTACTGTTGAACTTTTTCTGCAACAAATTTTATTAATGTTCCATCCATCCATCCATTTTCGTCCGCTTATCCGGGGTCGGGTCGCGGGGTAGCAGCCTAAGTAGGGAGGCCCAGACTTCCCTCTCCCCAGCCACTTGGAGCAGCTCCTCCGGGGGAATCCCAAGGCGTTCCCAGGCCAGCCGAGAAACATAGTCCCTCCAGCGTGTCCTGGGTCTTCCTCTGGGTCTCCTCCCGGTGGGACATGCCCGGAACACCTCACCAGGGAGGCGTCCAGGAGGCATCCTAACCAGATGCCCGAGCCACCTCAACTGGCTCCTCTCGATGTGGAGAAGCAGCGGCTCTACTCCGAGTCCCTCCCGGATGACTGAGCTTCTCACCCTATCTCTAAGGGAGAGTCCAGACACCCTGCGGAGAAAACTCATTTCAGCCGCTTGTATCCGAGATCTCGTTCTTTCGGTCATAACCCAAAGCTCATGACCATAGATGAGGGTGGGAACGTAGATCGATCGGTAAATTGAGAGCTTTGCCTTTCGACTCAGCTCTCTCTTCACCACGACAGACCCGTACAGCGCCAACATTATTAATGTTATATTTCAAAAATAATTAAAACTTCCAAGTGTTCTGATATATTAATGTGATAATAAGAGTTTGGAGTGCTGTTCAAGGCAACATTATTGTTCATAAAATTTGATTCATAAATAAAAATCTGCCGATGTTGAGTCCTCTTGAACTAAACCATATCACTTTTATTTATTGTTATTCTTCATATATTTATCACATTTGGATTGGTAAATTACTGTAGAGATGTGACATCACTTTCATAAGTTTGTACTCTGGCTATCCACACAGGAAAGGCTGAGTGGCATATTTTATTATTATTTATTTATTTTATACATCTTTTTTTTTTTACATTGAATGAAATGTATGAATAAATCCATCCATCCATCCATCCATCTTCTTCCGCTTATCCGGGGTCGGGTCGCGGGGGTAGCAGCCTAAGTAGGGAGGCCCAGACTTCCCTCTCCCCAGCCACTTGGAGCAGCTCCTCCGGGGGAATCCCAAGGCGTTCCCAGGCCAGCCGAGAAACATAGTCCCTCCAGCGTGTCCTGGGTCTTCCTCTGGGTCTCCTCCCGGTGGGACATGCCCGGAACACCTCACCAGGGAGGCGTCCAGGAGGCATCCTAACCAGATGCCCGAGCCACCTCAACTGGCTCCTCTCGATGTGGAGAAGCAGCGGCTCTACTCCGAGTCCCTCCCGGATGACTGAGCTTCTCACCCTATCTCTAAGGGAGAGTCCAGACACCCTGCGGAGAAAACTCATTTCAGCCGCTTGTATCCGAGATCTTGTTCTTTCGGTCATAACCCAAAGCTCATGACCATAGATGAGGGTGGGAACGTAGATCGATCGGTAAATTGAGAGCTTTGCCTTTTGACTCAGCTCTCTCTTCACCACGACAGACCGGTACAGCGCCCGCTTCACTGCGGACGCTGCACCTATCCGCCTATCGATCTCACGCTCCAGTTTTCCCTCATTCGTGAACAAGATCCCGAGATACTTAAACTCCTCCACTTGGGGCAGGACCTCCTCCCCGACCCGGAGAGGGCATGCTACCCTTTTCCGGCTCAAGACCATGGCCTCGGATTTGGAGGAACTGATCCTCATCCCGGCCGCATCACACTCGGCTGCAAACCGCTCCAGTGAAAGTTGTAAATCACGAACTGATGAAGCCAGTAGGACCACATCATCTGCAAAAAACAGAGAAGCGATTCTAAGGTCACCAAAACGGATCCTCTCAACACCTTGGCTGCGCCTAGAAATTCTGTCCATAAAAGTTATAAACAGAATCGGTGACAAAGGGCAACCTTGGCGGAGTCCAACTCTCACCGGAAACGAGCAGCCGACAGTAAGTCAGGCTCGTATGAATAAATGAATACTGAAAAAAAAAACTAAGAAACCGTCCAGAGAATCTGACTTTACTTTGTTAGATTTTTTTAAAACCTGGATAATTGAGCATGAACTTTGATGTTTTGGTTCCCAAAAACCATTTAGGGGTACCTAAAAAGCTGTTTTCATTTAGACACATTGCTAAAAAGAATAAGAAAAAAACCTTCAGGATCCATAAAAGTCCATGCACATTTGGGCAGGGCCTAAATCCATTGAAGCCTCAGTCCATTCCCATGTGGGTAGAGTCTACATCCTGTGAAGCCTCTTTTAAGCAGTAATGAAATCTCAGCTATTCTTTAAAAACTGCTTAGAAAGGACATTATTTTTTATTTAATTATAACTTTATGATCATTTTTATTTTCAGTGAAAAAGCATGTTCAATACAGTGATTTATGTTTAAAGACATTAATATTAATTATCGTACTATTGTTTTTGAGATGTACAGTAATGAGAAAAGTTTATTGGCCTTCTAAACCTTCATAATCACTGATTAAAATCTTTAGATGGATGTCTGTATATTTCACTTGTGGATGAAAGAAAACTCCTTTAAACATTTGTGGCTCGCAGTTCTTGTTTTATAAAGTATTTTAAGCTGAAAAAAATGATTCAAATGAATAATTAGACTGCCAAATTAATGACATTCATCTCATGATAAACTAACCAGCCTTGACATGAGAATGTCTTCCTGCAGACAGGAAGTGCATGTTGTCTGTCACAAAGTTCACTGTGTGTTTCTCACAGACCACCCCACCACCACCACCACAGGCACAGCTATATGCTTTGATGGAAACGAAGGGTTTTAGAGTCCAGAGCAGAGAAGAGTGTTTTGGGATGCCTCAACACTATCACTCCCAGCAGATGTTTTGTTTTAACAGATGTGAGTGAGGCTTAGACCTGAACTGTGATACAGTCAGCAAAATGTCAAACTGCAGGTGCTGCTGTAACGTAAATCTCCTCAGTCTGCACTAATCCTCAATCTGTCACCAACATGAGCTGTTCTCTCAGCAGATCACAGAGAGGAATTAATAAAGTGTGGACCCTTCACGGTTATTACATTAATGATCTATTCAATACGGTGGCCGAGGGGTGCAAACGTGCAGCAAAAACAGAACAGCACGCTGCATAAAGAAAACAGCGTTCCAAAAGTTGAAACACGCATCAAAATGAAAACAACAGCGTTCCAAAAGTTGAAACACGCATCAAAATGAAAACAGCAGCGTTCCAAAAGTTGAAA
>JBBPBX010057712.1:0-11189 GCA_038048925.1 Garcialebias charrua
CGTCCTCTCTAACTGCATCCATATATCTTCTCTTTGACTTTTTCCTGGTAGCTGCATTTCTAGCATCCTTCTTCCAATGTACCCACTGTCCCTCCTCTGGACATGTCCAAACCATCTCAGTCTGGCGTCCCTAACTTTATCTCACAGTTGGTCAACCTGTCCTGTACCTCTGATTATCTCATTCCTAATCGTATCCATCCTTGTCACTCCTAAGGAGAACCTCAACATCTTCAGCTCTGCCACTTCCAGTTCTGTCTTGTCTATTTTTCAATGCCACTGCCTCTGTTACCACTGAAGGTTCAAGGTTGTAAAATCAGCTTCATTTGATATGCTTGCACACTCGACTTTTTCCAGTCTCACTTGCTCACCTGTATGGTTTGTGGAATACTTTGGCTCCCACTACAAACTTGCATCAAGGAAGGATTCTGTATGTAATTTACAATTCAAGCTCTCCCATACTCTGGCTCCATCTAACTCCCTGTTCCCATCTACTCACAGAGAAGTCCAGTTTCTCATCCCTTGTAAATCAACCTTTCTTTTTCTTGCAACTGTGTCTGAATTCTGAATCTCATTTTTGGTTTCTGGTATCTCGGGCCCTGTGAAGCTATTTCATGTTCACCTCTTTGACACACTCTCTGTTTTCCTGGACATTCAACCACAAGTGCTTGAAGTCCTGCACCTTTGTGACCTCTGCTCCTTGTAGCCTCACTGTTCCACTGGCCTCCCTCTCATTCACACACATGTACTCTGTCTTACTACGGCTGACTTTCATTCCTCTTCTTTCAAGAGCATACCTCCATCTCTCCAAGTTCTCTTCCACCTGTTCCCTGTTCTCACCACAGATCACAATGTCATCTGCAAACATCATAGTCCATGAGGATTCCTGATTTACCTCATCTGTTAGTCGGTCCATCACCAGAGCAAACAAGGAGGGGCTCAGAGCCGATCCTTGATGCACTCCAACATTTACCTTGAAGCTATCTGTCACTCCTACAGCACATCTCACCACTGTCCTGCTGTCTCCATACATGTCCTGCTGTCCTCATACATGTCTTGCTGTCATCATACATGTCCTACTGTCTCCATACATGTCCTGCTGTCCTCATACATGTCCTACTGTCTCATACATGTCCTGCTGTCATCATACATGTCCTGCTGTCTCCATACATGTCCTGCTGTCCTCATACATGTCCTGCTGTCATCATACATGTCCTACTGTCTCCATACATGTCCTGCTGTCTCATACATGTCCTGCTGTCATCATACATGTCCTGCTGTCTCCATACATGTCCTGCTGTCATCACACATGTCCTACTGTCACCATACATGTCCTGCTGTCATCATACATGTCCTGCTGTCACCATACATGTCCTGCTGTCATCATACATGTCCTGCTGTCTCCATACATGTCCTGCTGTCATCATACATGTCCTGCTGTCATCATACATGTCCTGCTGTCATCATACATGTCCTGCTGTCATCATACATGTCCTGCTGTCATCATACATGTCCTGCTGTCATCATACATGTCCTGCTGTCATCATACATGTCCTGCTGTCATCATACATGTCCTGCTGTCATCATACATGTCCTGCTGTCATCATACATGTCCTGCTGTCTTCATACATGTCCTGCTGTCATCATACATGTCCTGCTGTCATCATACATGTCCTGCTGTCCTCATACATGTCCTGCTGTCATCATACATGTCCTGCTGTCATCATACATGTCCTGCTGTCCTCATACATGTCCTGCTGTCATCATACATGTCCTGCTGTCTCCATACATGTCCTACTGTCCTCATACATGTCCTGCTGTCTCCATACATATCCTGCTGTCCTCATACATGTCCTGTACCAGTCTAACATACTTCTCTGCCACTCCAGTTTTCTCATGCAATACCACACCTCCTCCCTCGGTGCACTGTCATTTGCTTTTTTCTAAATCCACAAAGACACAATGGAATTCCTTTTAACCTTCTCTTTACTTCTCCATCAGCATTCTCAAAGCAAAGATGGCGTTTGTGGTGCTCTTGGCATGAAACCATACTGATGCTCACAAATCCTCATCTCTTGTGAAAGTTTAGTTTCCACAGCTCTCTCCCAGTCCTTCATCAATGTGGTTCATGTGGCTCATCAACTTAATTGGCCACATTTCACACTTAAATTAAACTTATTTGTTTAGAAGACCGAGTTAACCCGAGTTAAACATTTTCATAAGTGGTGACTGTCACCTGGCAGCCCTTGAGCCCCCAATCTATGCAGCCTGCAAAGCAATAAATTGACGATAAATTGAGCTCAATCTGATGCAGGAATTATTTGCAGCCTTCCTTAAGAAGGGTTACTGATATCAGTGTAGCTTAGCCAGTCAAAATGATTGCTAGTGATGAGGCATGCAATCATGTTTGTAGACAGTCTTGTAGTAGTTTTACGTTTCAGATGTGGCTGATTAACTCTAAATACAGATGAACTCCTGAACGTCTACAACTAGATTTAAACACACAAAGCTTTCAGTTTTAGACCAGATTCAGCACAAATTTAGCAAATAGGTCTATGAAATATTTAAATCAAAATAAGCTCATTGGGGTATAGTTTAACATTTGCATTTGCCTGCTATTTATGGATTGACACCAAAAGTCAAAGACGGATAATAATACCCCCACCCCACCCCCACCGTGTCTCTGCTTTACGTGTCTGTTACCAGAATACAGTGTCTTGTGAACCCCGGGATGGATTTTAATTAAACTTACAGAAAGTAATGGTTGGATGTACAGTAGGTGTACAACTAATTAAATTTTCTAGCCAGCCAGGTCCAAGATGGCTGCCACATCCAACTAACCTTGAAAATGCAGTAGTGCTTTAACTGTCAATTTGACAGATATTGACCTAAAAATGTGTGGGACAGTAGCTGAAAGTGATCAGCAAACCTATTTCAAGCTCTAACCTATAGCACAAGGTATTTGTTAAATGTATGTAGCATATATGATGTAAATGCTAAAGATCAGACAAAGTGGTGATCACTCAAAAGTATTAGTAGCAGGCCAGTTATCAGAAGGTTCTAATGTTCGCCTCATGAAGGGTCATGGTTGCATTTGTATTTAAGAACACAAGGACAGAAAATCAGTGCATAAGGTGCTTTGTATTAAATATGATACAGTATTTACAATATGTACAAAAACAAAACAAAAACAACTGTCATCAATGTCATCAATCCATTCATTATACCAATAAACATGTTTCACCAGATGAACAGATCTCCCAAATTATCTAGACTAAATCCAAATGCTTGTATTAATCCCACAGTTCATGAAATACCAAGGCCAGGGCAATAGTCCAGATAAGATTGAGGGGTTTAAATGTAGTCAATGAAGACCAAATAAATGTTCAGGAGCCTTTAGCGCTTGTAAAGGTTTTTGGGTGTGTGTGTAGGGAGCAGGCCACAGCATCTCCTACCGCACAAGACAACTCAGGTTCTGGCTCCGGGTTCTTTGGGCCTGAAGCCTAGTGGTAGCTCGCCATCATGGGAAACCTGGCCTCCATCATAGGAAATCTGGCCTCCCTCATAGAAACCTGGCCTGTACAACAGGATCAAGTTAACATCATTTTCTAGTATTAATATCAAAATCACTATCAATACCATACCATAAATAGTTTTACAAATACATAGGATAAATGTATTGATGATCTACATGTACATGATTTACTTTTCTAAATTGTTTATCATAATATAAATACACAAACAATTTCTAAATAGAGTACTCTTCACATTCATAGTCACTGTATGATTAAATGTTAAAGATGGCACAAAAGTACAACATAACCATTTAATCCATTAAATAGCATTTGACCATTTATATTTAAAGGCCATAAGCCAACAAACAATTGCTTTAGCATGCTAATGCCAGCATTGGCATGCTACAAACAATATAAACACTCACCAGTTTGCTTGTTTCTGGTCTTTTAAGCACAAAACAGCAGTTTCTCACTGCTTAGAGACATCTAAAAGCTGAGAAGCATACCAGTAAGTATATGACAGTCCAAAAATAAATTCATCTAAAATTGTTTAATGCCCACCTGCAGCAGCTCTGAACTTCCTCAGTCACACACACCTGCTCTCCCAAATGATGGGAGGAGCCATGTTTTTCTATGAAACTCAAATCTCACAAAATCTCATGAGATTTCACACTTAGTCCCAAAACAGTGGACAAGGTGAAAGCATAAAATTGAGGAAATAGAAGCACCAAAATTGACTGGGTTACATGTACATTAATAATACATACATTAAAGTAATAATAATTGAAGGCATATTAAAATTGGCTCCTCCCTGTCTAAAATACTGGTCCTTGAGCACTAATTGTTGACCACTTTTTGGGAGTTGCTTGTGTGATGCCCAGTTTTGAATGAATAAGGTATTCTGTCCAATAACAATTAATTTGATCTAATATTTGGTGATGGGGAACCTCAGGGAGGTCGGTGTCGAGTTTGGAGCTGTTCTCTGACTGAATATTACTGTGATAGTCACTAAATTATTGCTAGTTACAAAATATCCAACCAATAATTTGAGAGTAAATGGGATGAAAATATTGTTCTGTATTATGTCTTATTGATTACAAACAATTAATATCTCTAAAAATGGGACACACATTTCTACTTTTAGTTTCAATAATTTTTGAAAAAATCTTGTTCAGTTTGCTGGATAATTTTGAGACATTGACATTTGACATAAATAAGATATTCTAATTGATCATGGCTGCATTGTGCCCATCTGCTGAAGTTACTATTCTGCACTTCACCTCAGTTCTCAGTATCTCTCTCTGCCAGCAGCTCCAGGACAGAGTCATTAAGAGCAGACCGAGAGGCTCGGAAATGACTGGTGTAAATCACTGGCTCACCTGGAGCATTTAACGATAAAGCTACGAAGGAAGAGTGTGTGTGCACGTGGGTGTGCACACTGGGTGGGGGTTATCGCAGAGGAAGAAATGAGGACAAAGCAGCCACACATTTCTACAGATGACATCACATTGTCCTTGATGCGTTTTCTGGTTCAAAACACATTTTAGTTTTTTCATCTACAAATTTAGGAAAAATCTACTTGTTTATTGTGTTTGCAATTTATAATCAGGATTTGCTCAAATTGTTTTCTCGCTCTTTTATTGACATCTCAAGTGAAGTAAAATGAACAACTGAGGAAGTAGAAAGTCTTACAAACAGTTTATTTTGGCACGGCATCCAGTGAAAGTTGCATATCATCCTAATTTGTCAGCATCGTAAAAGGTGCAATAATTAAACATTTAAATCAATGTACTGTATTAGGTGATACTACTTCTAAAGCATTATGCTCATTTTATTTATCTATTTTTGGTTTAGTGAGTTGCTTTGAAAGTTCAGCAAATGGATTTAGTGTTTGTCTGACAACAGGATATGTCTTATTCTATACAGGATTAGTCCATGGAAACTGAAACTGCACTATTTTGTTCTTCATGTGAGTGTGTGAGTTTTCAAAAAGAGAAACCTGCATAAATGCATACTTTTTGATTCTTAAACCACAAGTCATTAATATTTTTTTTTCTGTTGGAACACTGTACTTCTAACTCTATACCATGTTGGTTAAAAAATCTAACTGAAAAAGTTTTATTCTTCTGTAGCAGTAAGTGACCACCTTCATGACTTCACATATTTCACTTTTTTTTTCCACATGTAAAGGAATTTACACTAAATGATTGAATAATATCTTAATTTAAGTATGGGGGAATCTGTGTGAGCTAATAACCTTGTGTATGTGTCTGTTAGTTTCTGAAATGTCATTGAGAATTTTATCGGGCTGCAGCAGATTTATGATAGTGAAGCGCATGTCCCTGTAAAAAGGGTCAGGCTACGCTGATGACAGTTTTATCTTCATAGTATCGTTTTAAAGGAGCATCCTTTGAGACTCTTCAGTTGCTCTTATCCTCAGGAGAATGTAGTGGTCTGAACGTGCATTCAGGTGTTTTAAAGAAATTCTGTTGAACGGCATTAATATCATTGATCCTTAAAATAACATTGATTATAAAGATGCAATGATGATTGTAGCTGGTCTGTTTGTGTACAGATATTTTTTTCTTTAAGAATAGGCAAAGTTCTAGTTTGCTTCCGTTCAATTTGTACCGCAGATTGCAATCTCAAAATTCTCCTTGTGAATCTCTTGTGAAGTAGAAAAAGAAACAGTATACACGTACAAGGATCTAAGATGTATAAGGAAAAAAGAACTTCCATTTAATATCCAAATACTTTTTGTTAAATGTCAAAGCTGTTATAATCTAAAGGGAACAGATATTTTTGTTAAACCTAAATATAGAACCAGTTCGAGGGGTTGGTCAATCCCAATTCAGGGAATTGGTTTGTGGAATGATTGATTACTTAAATGTGACAATGATTACATTTAAGAAAATGATAAAAAGTGGACTATTGCAAAGATATAAATGAAATACAGTTGTGTATGTTGCTTTGTAGTTCAATATTTTTTTGGCAAATTGTTTCTTGTTTTTTATTGGTTAAAGTTGATTGTTGTTTGATTTGATGGATTGTAAGAGGGGGCAGTTAAAATATGATTTTTTCTTCTTACTGCCACCCTTCATTTTATTTATGCGTTGTATATTTATTTGATGTGAAATGTTGTATTATTATTATTTTTTTATATATAAAATGAATGAATAAACTAAACTAAACTAATTTGGATACTGTAATTAAAAATGCTAAATCATTATTCAAGAATTTGATCAAAACCAATTTATTCAAAAAATACATATGAAATAGTTTTTTGTGTGTTATCTTGTAATTCGATAATCATGTGAGTAATTCTTTTTTATTCTGTTACTTGTTGATGATTTTTTTGTTTGAATTGACTGTTTGAAAAAGGGATTTTCTCTTCATTCTGCTACCCTTCATTTTATATCTTAATATTGTATAGTCACATTTGTGATTGTTTTTTGTTGTATTTTAAAATGAATAAATTTAATAAATTAAAAAATTAAAAAATAACAAATATATGCTAAACACTAATAATGTAAAATAATATGGTATGATAAACAGCAGCCCGAACATGAGTCTATTGTAAGCAGATGGGTCTTAATGAAATAGCATAACAGCAAGAGATCAGCAGCATGGATAATCAGCAGTACAGATAAGTCACATATCACCAAAGTGGTATTACAGTGATTTTTCTTTTTTCCTTACAGTGATTATCCTGGTTAGGGATTCATGATTCCAACAGCCTCAGGGTAGAAGCTGTTGCTCAGTCTAGTGGTTCTACACTTAATGTGCTGCAATGGGAAGTATGCGCAATTTGGGCTCGTCTGTTGAGCAGGGCTGGTTTTGGATTATCTTGTTCCTTGCTGCTGTTGCTCAAGAGCAACCAGCAGTTTAAATGTTTAAAATGAGCATCGTTAAGGCCAAATATCACATTTATTGCTGACTACAACAGCTCTAATGGGGAAAAATGTATATTTTGGTTTATCGAAAGAAAGGAAATTAAATTGTGCTGCAGGTTGACGAGCGCGACAGGCGGTGAAGGAGGAAAGATGTGAACATGGAAGTGGTAGAGCGCTGACAGCTTCTGATTGAGCAGAGTAATTAAAGCGTTTCTCTGTCAGTGAGTTGTCAGTGCGACTTTGTGGATTTAGCAGCCATGACCTTTTCTACGAATCTGAATACACTCGAGCTGATGATGCAGAGCACAGTCACACTCACACAATAAAGGTTATTGTATAGGTCAACTAAAGAGGTCAGACGTCTTTATTTTCCCACAGCGTCACAAGATAAGAATACTAATGTTTGCATTTATTTCTGCGCTCTGTGCATGCGTGGCTGTAGTTCTTGTTGGGTTTAATCTGCTCTTGTTTTCTCTTGACGGCTGTCAGCTCTGACACTCAAGTGGAAGACGTGCGGACCTCCTTGTCAGTCCTGTTGTGCATTTCAGAAGTCGTTAAAAACCACAGAGCTGGGGCGAAAAGTTTGAGGGAAGATGGAGGAAGTTCACTGCCTCAGTTTGAAAATATATATTTTTTTCTGTCTTGCCAGCATACAGTAACAAGAAAGAAACTTTGAAGCAGACAGGAAGGCCTCCCAAATGGGAGAGATACTGTATCTCATAGGATTCCCAAAATTTAAAGCTAACTAAATATGATGGAATCGCTTCTTACTAAAACATTAAGCCTATATTTAAATTTATTTGACTGCTGAACCCTTCTCAAATTATACTCCAGTTTACCATGTACTTAATTGGTTGTCATGTTGTATGAATACGGCATGCAGTTAAAAAACATTTTGGGGGGCTTTTAAGTGCTTTTTACTAGAACTGCACAATATGTTTGATTTGATTTGATTTGATGTTTATTCATTCATTTTAAAAGAACAATACAAGACAGTTTCATCAGATACAAGAATACAAGTAGGATAAAATGAAGGGAGCAGAAAGAAGATGAAATCTTATTATATCTGCCCCTTATTTCACAGTTTGTTCAACCAATGATAACCTTCAAACTACATCACAAAATGAATAATTCTACTTAATTTTTCTAACTGTAATACACAAACTACATCATTCTAACTGTAATACACAAACTACATCAGAAAATGAATAATTCTACTTAATTTTTCTAACTGTAATACACAAACTACATCACAAAATGAATAATTCTATTTAATTTTTCTAACTGTAATACACAAACTACATCACAAAATGAATAATTCTACTTAATTTTTCTAACTGTAATACACAAACTACATCACAAAATGAATAACTCTACTTAATTTTTCTAACTGTANACCTCCTTGTCAGTCCTGTTGTGCATTTCAGAAGTCGTTAAAAACCACAGAGCTGGGGCGAAAAGTTTGAGGGAAGATGGAGGAAGTTCACTGCCTCAGTTTGAAAATATATAGTTTTTCTGTCTTGCCAGCATACAGTAACAAGAAAGAAACTTTGAAGCAGACAGGAAGGCCTCCCAAATGGGAGAGATACTGTATCTCATAGGATTCCCAAAATTTAAAGCTAACTAAATATGATGGAATCGCTTCTTACTAAAACATTAAGCCTATATTTAAATTTATTTGACTGCTGAACCCTTCTCAAATTATACTCCAGTTTACCATGTACTTAATTGGTTGTCATGTTGTATGAATACGGCATGCAGTTAAAAAACATTTTGGGGGGCTTTTAAGTGCTTTTTACTAGAACTGCACAATATGTTTGATTTGATTTGATTTGATGTTTATTCATTCATTTTAAAAGAACAATACAAGACAGTTTCATCAGATACAAGAATACAAGTAGGATAAAATGAAGGGAGCAGAAAGAAGATGAAATCTTATTATATCTGCCCCTTATTTCACAGTTTGTTCAACCAATGATAACCTTCAAACTACATCACAAAATGAATAATTCTACTTAATTTTTCTAACTGTAATACACAAACTACATCACAAAATGAATAATTCTACTTAATTTTCTAACTGTAATACACAAACTACATCACAAAATGAATAATTCTACTTAATTTTTCTAACTGTAATACACAAACTACATCACAAAATGAATAATTCTACTTAATTTTTCTAACTGTAATACACAAACTACATCACAAAATGAATAATTCTACTTAATTTTTCTAACTGTAATACACAAACTACATCACAAAATGAATAATTCTACTTAATTTTTCTAACTGTAATATGTCATACATTTATTGTCATTGCAGCATCATGTGTTCATTCAGTTTGCACTACTTCTCATATTTGCACTAATGTTTGTATTACATTACTGCCTATAGTCATACTACTGTTTACATTTACTGTTTACATTTATTACTACTGTTTACATTTATTACTACTGTTTACATTTATTACTACTGTTTACATTTACACTACTTTTTATATCTACACTACTGCTGATATATATTCTTTTTACTAGCCTTATTGCATATGCCACTTTACCTCTATACCAATATCAACTACCTCATACATATACTGTGTACATAAACTTCATATGCTGCTTTGTCACTCTATTACAAATGTCAATGCCAGAACCTTCATTTTATTTTATAGATATACTTTTTACACTTTTATACTACTATGCAAAAAACTCAGGACAGTATTACACTTTTATTATTTCATTTTATGCTTATGTTTATTAAATGTTTAGTGTTTTAGTGTTGGTGTAACTTTTCATACTTTTATACTACTATGCAAAAACTACTATGCAAAAACTCAGGACAGTATTACACTTTTATTATTTCATTTTATGCTTATGTTTATTAAATGTTTTAGTGTTTTAGTGTTTAAATGGTTACTGTTGCACCGAGGGACTGAGAGAAATGCAATTTCAATCCTGTGTATGTCCTGTACATATTGCAGTTTTGACAATAAAGTTGACTTTGACTTTGACTTGACTTTGCATCATCAGTGTTGGAAAGGAATGCTTGGACTCTCAACAAATTAAGGACCATTATATTCCTGGTGCCAAGCAGTGGCAGTGTGCTTTAAGACAGTGGTGAGACCAGCTATGTTGTATGGTCTGGAGACAGAGACATGGACAAAAAGACAGTAGACACAACTGGAAGTGGCAGCAATGCTGAGGTTCTCCTTAGGAGTGACAAGGATGGAGAAGATTAGGAATTAGATCATCAGAGATACAGCACATGTTGAACAACTGGGAGATAAAGTTAGAGAGACCAGACTGAGATGAAGACAGCACTGAAGGCCACCCATGGGACGGATCTGGTTGGCAGGCCGTAGACTGAGGAAGTCCTCTGGATGGGGGATGAAACGTTTCTCAATTAAAGAAACTGGTCCAGATGACACAATTTGACCTTTTTTTTATCAACTACCTGGATGATTGTTCTTACAACACTTTTTCTGAACCACTTTGGCCTTGGTTGTTTCTGTGAGTAACAAGTTGACCATTTGGCCTACAACATTTGATTGTTGTACATGATGATTGTTTTGGATAGGTGTGTTTTGCACGTTAAAACCTACTTTTGAATTCCCAACAGGAAGTTGGCTTGAAACACATCCGTGAAGGCTACCCATTAGGACTGTCGCAATAAACAATAAACCAATTAATCGCAAGACAAATTAAAATTATCGACCTTTTCATTTATCGGCTTTATCGTTTTTCATGTCTCTTTCTTTCTACTGAAGACACTGGATGACAAAAGG